>LBNU01035466.1:6712-17445 GCA_014162995.1 Artemisia annua
GCAAAACTCTCAATGTGTTAAACAAAATGTGTTTTAGTATCATAAACACTTTGAGAGATTTTTCAAGAAAAAGGTTTATGGCAACAATAGGATAGTCATGGTGTTATAAGGTGACTAAGGTTAGGAAAAACCGTCCTATGATCCGCCAGAACCGGAGGGATCTACCCAAGGACAATTCCAATAGACTAGAATTAGAAGTCCTTAGGTATGATTTGAAAAAAGGAGTAAAGAATGAAAGGAGAAAGAAGGGTTTGAAGAATTAAAAAGAAATGAAATGAAAAGGGGTGAAAAGAAATAGCCCTCCATATGTTCAACCATAGGTCAGACACCGGGTTCAATTCATTTGCTACTGATTGTTACTAAGGTGACATCGGTATTGAAGAAAAGACGTCATGGACCCAGTGACGCACTGCACTTAAACCTTCTAGCCACTCGGGTATCTCTCAAAAGATACTTGTTTCATTCTCGCGGAGAACCCTACATAATCTATTGACCACTCATTCCGAGTGTGTTGATATTGAAAAGGAGGTACTCTGCTCCATTCCTCCAACGACTAAATGTGCACTTATTGAGTCTAGAGCCAAGAGATTCATCAAAAGATCTCATAGGAACACACAATATTATTACACTGGTTGTTCTACATCAATGAACGCCAGATGTAAACTTTAGAGTCCTACGCAGGTCTTAGCAATCTGCCAGAACGTTTATGAGAGAATTTACTTATGTACTTCTCAATGATTGAACGGAAACTCCTGCCAGGGTCAACATCAAACAGCCCTGACAGCAGGTCACTTCGGTAATCTCTTGTGGGTTACGCTTAGTGTTTTCGGTGGATTCCAAACGGTCTACAGTCGTGGGGTGATCTCCAGCGACTCACCTAATCGTGGGTGTACTTCGGTATGTCTGTGTAAGCTCTTTCGAGGGTATCCGATTAGGAACGGCCATGGTAAGGGTTGGAGAAAGTCTTCACAATATGCTGTTGACGATCTCTAACTTCGAACCTGTAAGTACCGGATGCTTTATTACTAACAAGTTTTATGCAGGTACAACCACCACACACTTGTTTCCACATGCTCATACATACATCTCAAAGTCAAAGGAAAGTTCTCACTAAGATCAAAGGAAAGCAACAGTCAAAGAAAGATTCTACGCCAAAAAGAAGAATCTACAAAGTTAAGTGACAAAGATCAAAGTGAAAGAACCGCGACAACAAATATAACTATGGCAAAGACTAAAGATGTATGAGCATGTTGGAAAGGCGATCAACCTACAAAGACGAAGTAGTGACATAAGGCAGATGAACAACCACAACAACAAAGAACAAAGAAAAGTCATGGTACAAAGATCACAAAGCATGAAGGAACAAAGAATGATGAACATTGAACAATGACTTAGCTAATGTTTTCTAAAGACGTCAAGAGCAATAATGTTGAAGTTTAAAGATAAAGACGAAGACGTCACGCAACCTTCAATGACCAACACTTAGGGGGAGATTGTTAGCATTGTATTTTTTATATTATGAAGTGTCGGTCATTATATTCTAGAATCATGTAATAGGTTGCGTTAGAAAGTATTCTAAGAAGTTATATGTTCCATATTCAATAACTAGAAAGTCGAAGGGCCAAATATGTATAAGATAGAAAGCCCTAGACTTCACACCTATATATACTATTGTATAACCTCACTTTGAGGTTTGGTTGATCATTGTGGAATAAACATAGTTCTTCATTTTACACATAGTGATCCTCCCACTCTCTCTCTCTACATCTCACTTTCTCTCTCTAAGATTTGGTGAATATGGTCGTGATTTAGGTTGTATACGGGGCTCCTACAAATATTTCACACTTTATTCATTGAGGCAGGGCCTCTATTTATGAGTCATATTCGAGATCATATTCTCTCTTTGCAATCTGTTGAAACTGTCAGTTTCTGAATAACAGATCACTATCATCATCATTACAATATACATTCATCAATATCATCATAATTCAATATCAACATATAATAATATATCCAATATAGTTCGTTCATAACAATGCTACGATTCTTCCAACCATGCATTCAATACCTCTATCATTCATCATATTATAATTCATATACAATAAATGTATGAATTCAATCAAATAATTTAGTCGGTATTACAATATACTCGTTAGAGCAGGCATTATTATTGATATTGAATTATGATGATATTGATGAATGTATATTGTAATGATGATGATAGTGATCTGTTATTCAGAAACTGACAGTTTCAACAGATTGCAAAGAGAGAATATAATCTCGGAAGTTTGGTGTTTGGGATTAGGAATTGTAATGAATCGCTAGTTCATTTTCTTCTTTTGATGATGATGGCTAATGTCTTTCTAGAGAGGCTTTTTGTTTCTTTTTTGTTGTAGCTCGGTGTCGAATTTGTCTGTTATTCTTCCATTCTCTTGTAAGGGTTCTGCAATTGATGTTGTTTCACTCTTTATATACTTGATGTAGGGTGTGGATATGGTTAATTGTAGTTGTCAACGGATGACTCTACAGTAGTCCTCTTGTAATTTATATCTCAAAAACCTGAATTACATATTTTTAAATCTGTTCCTAATTCAAATCTTGTTTGTAAGAGATCAATTTCCATTTTTTTAGTGTTCTTAAACACGCAAACTGTTCTTTTTCTATGAGTACTATATTCTGTTCAGTTTGTGAAAATGTTCCAGAGATATATTTGCATAATTTTGGCTTTGTACTTTTCTGTTTTTTAAAATAGAAATTTTTGTTCATTGCTCAAAAGAGCTAGTTCTTGATATTATATGCAAGGAACCGCCCTTGGGTGCGATTTCCCAGCATGCGCAGCAGCATCCCCAGCAGCTTCAAACACTGCACGCAAATAAGGGTTCAAGGTTATTCTTTATAGTATCGACGGAAGGAAGTTGAAAAAAGTTTAAAAAAAAAAAAAAAAAAAAAAAAAAAAAAAAAAAAAACACACACACACACACACACACAAGTTTTCATTACTTTTTGGGGAGAGGGAGTCTCAGGTTGTATCCTTGGTGGGCAACGGTAGGCGACGCATCCGTCCTTTGATGACACCATCTACGGTGATAACATGGCGCTTTCTCTTGTATGTACCTGCGCCATCACCACCAGAAGCTTTCTTGCGCTTCATGCCTTAGCTAAGCCTCTTCTACCTCACTCTCAGTCCTAGTGATCCCAACACTCTCGGATGATTCAGTGCGCGATAGATCTACCTCTGGGGATTCGTCCCTAGGATTCGGAACACTGCGCACTGGGGTCGCCTCTAAAGCTACGTGGGAGACATCCTCTAGCTCTTCCTGTGCAAACTCCATGGTGCGTCCCGCAGTAGACTCCAATATCGGCGCCTCACCTTCTCTTAAGGGGCGCACCCCTGCGGTCACCTGTTTGGGCCTCGCCAAGCGCACTACGCCAAATAGATCCATCTCTGCACAACAAACAACAACCAAACACAAAGAGGGTTACATAAGCTACAACAGGAAGGAGCGCTTACACTAATAAGCGAAGGAGAAGGAAGGACAAGCACCCACCCGGTTATCCTCGTCTAAAAAGATTGGCACTTCGTCAGGACCTTCGAAGTAATTGCGACTAATGCCCATGTGCACCAAAAACTCTTCTGGGTAGGCGTTGATCGCGATGCGATTGGCATTTATTGTTTGCGCATCATCTTCGCTGTATGTCCCGGGGGTTGGGCGCTCATCCTTCGGTAACGACCCTTGGGTATAGAACTTGAAATCCCATAGAAACAATGTCCTATCAACCCAGAAGAACTTCTCCCTCCAATTCCTAAGCGCATTTAACTTTTCCGTATAGCATTGCAGCCGCCCTGCGCGCTTGGAAAAAGACACCCACCCGTTTGACCACGACGAGTGATAAAACGCGCGGAATAGATAGATGGTGCGGTTAGTCGCCAACAAGCGACAATTTACTTCAAAATTGGTTATTTTGGCTGCGCCTATGCAGTGCAGTTGGGAGATATGAAGGCGATAATAGTTAAGAACATCGCACAAGAATAAAGAAATGGGCACACGCTGATTAGCGAATTCAAAAAAGCGTGTGTATACCCCTACTTTCCCTTCAGGGAAGTTCGCTATGGATGCAGTCGCCACCGAGACTACCGGGTGCAACGCGAGCGGAATATAATAATCCAAGGTGAACTTACGGAGTTCGCCCTCAGATATATCGGATGTAATGTCGGTCAATTGAAGAACCATGATTAGAATTTGATGGGTTCTAAAGCGCACGTGCTATTACCTTAGAGATTGTTGATTTCTTGATTGCTGTTTGGAAGGTTTAACAATGGCGGCAATGAAGATTTTTTACTGTGATAGCCACAGTGAAATAGAGGTTGCACTTTATATAAGGTTACACATGTTCATGGATGATTGACACGTGTACCCCACTTGCTTTAATCGTGTGTCTGGGAGATCAAGAGGTGGGATACTTTTCACCCACTTTCCCATGATTTACGAGGAATATTTGGGACTTATTTGGACTAGATTCATCGTATCACTTTTAGGCGGGAAACACTTGAATCTTCCCCGCCACGCATCCTGAGATATTTTCGCTACAATGGTTAGTCTAGCATCCGCGGTTTCACCTTGCGCATACTACACTGGGGGGACATGATGATGTATAGTCCGTACTCGGGTCACGAGCCCGGTTAGTGGACGTTACTAATATCAAGCCCATCACGCGTGGGCTATCATGATAAAGGTTTGGGCAATCTATTATATTCGGTCTTGATATGGGATCTCTTATTTATGGGATAAGGATCAATGGACCAAATAAGTTGGGATACGCCGAAGGGTAAGGGACACGAAACCAACAAGGATTTCGTGTGTATATAAAGGGCATCTCGGCTCTCATCAAGGTATCATCTAATAACCCTAACTCTTCACTAAAACCCTAAACCGATTACTTACTCTCACGCCGGAGGATAATCGTGGGAGACAATCCCACAATAAGCCTAACAGTGTTTTTTGTTCTCTTAGTGCGCAGGTCTCAGCATTAAGATCCAATTGATATGGGAACAGGAGTCCAAACAAGGAACGCCCAACTTTTGTATCAACAGTTATGTTACAAGAAAATAAATTATAGTGTGTTTGAAAAATATACCATATTAGATTTTGAAAGTAATCGAATACAATGTGTGTCATTGCATAAACAAGTAAAACTCATGCATCATACTTTACACTAAAATACTTGTTTTCAAAAGAGTAATACCCTTGTTCTTTTAAATAATCATATTTGGTATAAAATAAAATATGTCATATCTCAATGACACATCATAACACAATTACAAGATCTATTAAGGTAAGCAACCTTAATTAGACTCACTTTCTCAAGATTTACTATGGAGTATTATTGAAGCCAAAACATGATAAAATGAGATTTCAACAAACAAAAATGTTATCATGTAATGCACCATCTAAACCAAACAACCTATAAATCTCAAACACATGATTTAAATACTGCACCTGTCTTTATTAGGATGTTGTGTAAGACATGTCGTTTTCATTAACCGGCTTTTAAAATATTAATAGTTGAGTTATGTTAGGATATGTTCTAGCGGAATTGGCCAATATCATCTTTGGAAAACCTCGATGGGAAAGTATAGGAATTCCAATTTTTCTAATATGAGAATGGCTACTGGAGAACCTATTGCACTAGAAATTCAAGTTAACCTAATGGTTGAATTGCTTCCAGAGAGAAGTTGGGTTTATGGTAAACCCGTAAAAATGGTTGTGTTTAGCCTTAATTGAGCACCGCTAGTAATAGTCTCATATCCATTATCTAACATGAAAAATTTCCATTCCTACATTTGACTAAAGACATTTTACATCGATGATCTTTGTCTCCCGTTAAGATTGGACTTTAAATAAGTAGTAATTAGGATTTTCCTTGACAAACCTAGATTACTTGCATATATGTGATTAATAACTGTAATCAACAACTTGCTCTTATATGCTAAATGTCAACATGTTTTACTTTATGCTTGCATTCATAGTAATCATGTTTTGTATGCATCTCGTTACATGGCTTACATGTTATTTGTGCACCTAAACTATGTTGGACTAGGTATGCCTTTCATGATACCTCCTAGATGTCATATAGTCTTACATGCTAATAACCTTGATTATTATGTAATGCATGTTTAAATGACTTACATGCTTAAATCTTTGATTCTTATGTAACTAGGCTTATTCCTCCTTACACTAGATCATAATCTTCCTTTAGGGTGTCTAGTGTCACAATCCCGCCTTATTACCTAAACTATTCCTTAATCATTTGATTACTCCTATCCTTTAATCTAGAAAAAAAACTGGAGAGACTCTGCACCTCACTGACGGCGGTCCCTTATTGCATTGGCGGTCCCTTATCTTTAAAGGACCATCCAATGATTTAAAAGACCGTCCGCAGTAGAGGCGTCACGAACTGGTTAACTGTTTTTCCTCTTCTGCAATACTTTGAACCTTACTAAACCATGCTTTTTCAAAAACTCACAAAGAGACATCTTCCTCAACCTTTTCCTTCGTTATTCTACAACCTCGAAATGAGTCTCCATCCATTCACAAAGAGTCTCCTATCTTGATAAAGTACCCAACAAAACTAGGATAGTATGTATTCCGTCGATCTCTTGACGATGCCCTATTAAGGATGCTTGTACTCCGTTGTTCTCTTTGACGATGCCCTATTAAGGATGATAGTATTCCGTCGATCTCTTTCCTCTCTCCAACATCGATGATGCCCTTTTAAGGATGTTTATATTCCGTTGAATTCTTTCCTCAGCTCTTTTCATCCTCACTCATTGTAAGTGCAAACGTTCCTTTCATTATGTCCCCACACACATCTATTCTCATTCTATTCAACATAAGCCTAAATTGAACCACCAACTTCAAATATGAAGTCTTTTATCTTCCTTCTCATCTTCACACCATCCTTGCCAAACTTTAGCTCAAAACTTACTCTCTTTATTTCGGTCCATCCTTTCCCACTTCTCCACCATTAGAGAGTCACCTTCATCCCTATCTAGGAGCATATCATCCTCATCCCATATCACCTAGACACTAGACACTTATATTGGAAGAAGTTAGAGAATGGTGTGTTAATCAACTATTATATGTGTTTAGCTTCAATCCCTCTCATGCCATGCTTTAGAATAATCATATTTGAGTCATGCATGTATCAATCTCCGATAATGTCTTCCTATATATATCATCATTATTATGCACTTGTCTACTAACTTTGTTTTGTAGCATTACTTCATTGCTCGATTCTTTGGTAGCCAAAACTAGTTTTTAACATACACCAAGGGGGAGCATTTGCAAGTGTCAAACTCGGATGCAAATCGTCGACGCATCTACATACTTTGTTGCTTGAAACTACCCTTGATGTAGGTTAAGCATTTGCAACATATTTGATTCATGGATATGCTAAAGTCAATAGATTCAATGAGCTAGGGGGAGCTCGGAAGTAGTTGGATACATGGTTAGGAGATGGTTAAACCATGGCGGTAGGAGCAAGGCTTCACTAGGATGATGCACGCTCAATTCTTTAAATGATGGGGGTCGGGATAGTCTAATATATTCGGGGATCATCTTTCATTCTACATGCTCAAGATTGTCTTTTCAAGTTATCTGCTGATCTTCTTTCTACCTCTACATTGGCGACACCTTTTTGCTTCGACAAAAGGGGGAGAGAGGGAGTGTAAACTAGTAACTTCTACACTTTACTATGAGTTACGATTTACATCTTTGTCATCATCAAAAAGGGGGAGATTGTTAGTGCAAACGTTACGATGTTTAATCTATACAACGTCTCCATGTTTTAATGATGACAACCGTGTAACTTGTAATACATAACGTAAAGTGCACAAGTTACTCGTTCACACATCAACGTCTCTCGACATCACTTCAGGTATGAACAAACACTTTACCAACTTTGTTAAGTGATCAAAGAAAATCCTTTTGTCTTTAATCCTTACATTTTATAAATGTCACAAAACATTTTTACAAAAATACACTAGACAAATTATTTTTGTATTTATAAAGAAATGTTTTAATAAGAAAAATAAATTTGAAATTTGAATTTCAAGCTATCCAAACAGCCTCTTTTCCCGCCCAAATCAGAAAAAATTTCACCGGTTAATATTTCACCACTAAAGGACAAAAACTATCGCAAAGGTCCCTTATCTATGTGACGGTCCCTTATTGATAAAGGACCGTCCAAGGTTTAAGGGACCGTCCCACGCTCCTCGAGCAGGCTAAAAATACTGACCCATTTTCATCAGAAAAACCAATCCTCTTTGCACAAAAATTTTCTGTTCTTTTCTTCCTCCTCTTTGATCACTATAACTCTTTGGTATGTGTTTATAAGTGATCCCGTCATCCTCTACATCATGTGCAAGAGAAGAACACTCGAAGTCGTCAATAATCGAAGTGTTATTGAGTCCACACACAAACGTAACTAGTGTTATGATTTTCTTATTCCTCTACCTCATGGGCAAGAGAAGAACTCTCGACGTA
Organism: Artemisia annua; assembly: GCA_014162995.1. Classification (NCBI taxonomy): domain Eukaryota; kingdom Viridiplantae; phylum Streptophyta; class Magnoliopsida; order Asterales; family Asteraceae; genus Artemisia; species Artemisia annua. Next base: position 15,259 of record LBNU01035466.1, read on the forward strand.
GATGAAGAATCGAGATGTTATAAGAGTCCACACACAAACGTAGCAAGTGTTATGATTCTATTCTTCCTTGTATTCTCTTATTGTAAATATTTGCGACTTGTGTGTGAGTCGAGGATGGAGTTGTTAGATTAGACTTGGACGAAGATGAAGATCCAAGAGGTGTTGTAAGTAGAATAGGTCATGTATTTTTTGTGAGGAGAGTGATGTCCTAGTGTGTAGGTTAGGAATTAGTGAAGTCGGTGTGTGAAGGCTTAGATCAGGAAAGGATTCAAGTGTGTCTTTGTGTGAAGGCTTGGATTGGGTGAAGATCCAAGTGTGTCTTGTGTGAAGGCTTGGATTGGGTGAAGATCCAAGTGTGTCTTAGTGTGAAGGCTAAAAACGTTTATGTTTATGTGATTGCTTGCATACTTGTTATTAAGTGGCATATATGTTTGTTATGAGTGACATAACCATTATTCATATTTAGTCACGCTTGATCGGAAATTTGATACGAAACATTTTAAGCTTTAAACAGAAACATATTCACCCCTCCCCTCTACGTTTCTACAATTTATTCTCACATTTATCGGTTTATATTTGTCCTTGTATTGTGTTAGTTGTTGCTTATATTATTTTGATGTTGATTGTGTTATGGATAGATGTTAATATTGTGATTGTGTGTATAATTATATGATATGGTCTAATGGATTTATATGTATTATTCACACTTCTCATGTTGAGTTTAACTTAATTGATAATTTGATACAAAACGTTTTAATATTTTAAAAGAAAAACGTATTCACCCCTCCCTCTATGATTTCCACATATGGAAAGGCATCTAATGAGAAGAATAATTAAAATAAGAAGGGTTAGAAGTATTTTTAGGCACACATTTTAAATAAGGACGGAGAATTCGAAAGAAATGCAACAAAAATGTATGAATGGTTATTTTTCATCATTCTCATTTTAATTATTTTTTTTCATTTTGATCCTTAATAACTATTTTGTTTTCCTCTCGCAGAAGAAATGTAATCATAAGGCTGATGGTAATGGCAACCATAATTATTATGTTCGCCTCCTGCCACATTAAGGTCACCCCAGCTTTCTCTTTCCAAGACTACACCTCACAAAAACTAATAAAGAAAAACTACACATACAAAAGAGAATGAAAGTTTGGCCAATCATAACTTTGAAAAAAGTTAGGGGCGACGCAGTCGTCATCAGTTGAACTAGTGGGAGAACATGTTGGGAAAGGCCATGATAAGAGTAAACAAGGTAATGGTTACTCGGTCGGTTGGAAAAAAGATTGCAATTAGCATCGGCCTAACTGAACTGGGCCAACAAAAGGTATCTGGCCGACTGATCCATTGTGATTAACCTATATCTTTACTTGCAACAAATACGAAATACGAACACTAACCTTAGTTAAAAAGTACACTTTATAACTTACTGGTTAGGCTTGCCACAATGGGCCTGAAAACTTTCGGTCAAATGAATGTGTGACCGAATTGCAATTCGGTTGAGTCCTTTGTGGCTTGGTTTGTAACATTCGGTCTCCGGGCAACAATTTTGATATTCGGTTGTGCTGTTGACCGATATTGAAGCAAACAAATGTCCACTAAATATTGTACCACTAAATATTGTCCACTAAAAATGATTTTCTTTCTTTTTATTTTTTTAAAAAAGTTGATGACGCAATATGGGTCACGAGTGTGAGGAGAGAGGTGAAAATGGGTTGAGCAGAAAGAAAACTGAGGTGGCAGCCGGAATGATGATGCAATATAGGTCACGAGTGTGCCTAGCCTTACAAAATATAACAGTACATCCGTACCACCTTCCAAGTTTTAAAACACTAGTTTAAACTCATCCACTTCACTTTTCCAAACCAAACACTTTGTTGTAGTACTTTAGAAACTTTAATTCCAAATATTATAAAGAGTAAACTACACCATTCGTCCTTGTGGTATGCGTTGACCAACAAGTTTCGTCCTTTGACCGAAAAAAGTGCACCGTCCATCCTTAACTGCGAAACGTTATGTATCGTTAGTCCCTCACTCTAACTGGCATCACTAACGATCGTTATACCTCATCCACTCGAGGGTATTTCAGTCTTTTCCCAACCATAAGGACCAACAGTGTAATTTACTCTTTTATTTATTTATTTAACTATTAATAAATAATAATTTTCATACGTTTAATATTTTTCGT
>LBNU01035466.1:17631-42255 GCA_014162995.1 Artemisia annua
TGTAACTTGTAATACATAACGTAAAGTGCACAAGTTACTCGTTCACACATCAACGTCTCTCGACATCACTTCAGGTATGAACAAACACTTTACCAACTTTGTTAAGTGATCAAAGAAAATCCTTTTGTCTTTAATCCTTACATTTTATAAATGTCACAAAACATTTTTACAAAAATACACTAGACAAATTATTTTTGTATTTATAAAGAAATGTTTTAATAAGAAAAATAAATTTGAAATTTGAATTTCAAGCTATCCAAACAGCCTCTTTTCCCGCCCAAATCAGAAAAAATTTCACCGGTTAATATTTCACCACTAAAGGACAAAAACTATCGCAAAGGTCCCTTATCTATGTGACGGTCCCTTATTGATAAAGGACCGTCCAAGGTTTAAGGGACCGTCCCACGCTCCTCGAGCAGGCTAAAAATACTGACCCATTTTCATCAGAAAAACCAATCCTCTTTGCACAAAAATTTTCTGTTCTTTTCTTCCTCCTCTTTGATCACTATAACTCTTTGGTATGTGTTTATAAGTGATCCCGTCATCCTCTACATCATGTGCAAGAGAAGAACACTCGAAGTCGTCAATAATCGAAGTGTTATTGAGTCCACACACAAACGTAACTAGTGTTATGATTTTCTTATTCCTCTACCTCATGGGCAAGAGAAGAACTCTCGACGTAGATGAAGAATCGAGATGTTATAAGAGTCCACACACAAACGTAGCAAGTGTTATGATTCTATTCTTCCTTGTATTCTCTTATTGTAAATATTTGCGACTTGTGTGTGAGTCGAGGATGGAGTTGTTAGATTAGACTTGGACGAAGATGAAGATCCAAGAGGTGTTGTAAGTAGAATAGGTCATGTATTTTTTGTGAGGAGAGTGATGTCCTAGTGTGTAGGTTAGGAATTAGTGAAGTCGGTGTGTGAAGGCTTAGATCAGGAAAGGATTCAAGTGTGTCTTTGTGTGAAGGCTTGGATTGGGTGAAGATCCAAGTGTGTCTTGTGTGAAGGCTTGGATTGGGTGAAGATCCAAGTGTGTCTTAGTGTGAAGGCTAAAAACGTTTATGTTTATGTGATTGCTTGCATACTTGTTATTAAGTGGCATATATGTTTGTTATGAGTGACATAACCATTATTCATATTTAGTCACGCTTGATCGGAAATTTGATACGAAACATTTTAAGCTTTAAACAGAAACGTATTCACCCCTCCCCTCTACGTTTCTACAATTTATTCTCACATTTATCGGTTTATATTTGTCCTTGTATTGTGTTAGTTGTTGCTTATATTATTTTGATGTTGATTGTGTTATGGATAGTTGTTAATATTGTGATTGTGTGTATAATTATATGATATGGTCTAATGGATTTATATGTATTATTCACACTTCTCATGTTGAGTTTAACTTAATTGATAATTTGATACAAAACGTTTTAATATTTTAAAAGAAAAACGTATTCACCCCTCCCTCTATGATTTCCACATATGGAAAGGTATCTAATGAGAAGAATAATTAAAATAAGAAGGGTTAGAAGTATTTTTAGGCACACATTTTAAATAAGGACGGAGAATTCGAAAGAAATGCAACAAAAATGTATGAATGGTTATTTTTCATCATTCTCATTTTAATTATTTTTTTCATTTTGATCCTTAATAACTATTTTGTTTTCCTCTCGCAGAAGAAATGTAATCATAAGGCTGATGGTAATGGCAACCATAATTATTATGTTCGCCTCCTGCCACATTAAGGTCACCCCAGCTTTCTCTTTCCAAGACTACACCTCACAAAAACTAATAAAGAAAAACTACACATACAAAAGAGAATGAAAGTTTGGCCAATCATAACTTTGAAAAAAGTTAGGGGCGACGCAGTCGTCATCAGTTGAACTAGTGGGAGAACATGTTGGGAAAGGCCATGATAAGAGTAAACAAGGTAATGGTTACTCGGTCGGTTGGAAAAAAGATTGTAATTAGCATCGGCCTAACTGAACTGGGCCAACAAAAGGTATCTGGCCGACTGATCCATTGTGATTAACCTATATCTTTACTTGCAACAAATACGAAATACGAACACTAACCTTAGTTAAAACGTACACTTTATAACTTACTGGTTAGGCTTGCCACAATGGGCCTGAAAACTTTCGGTCAAATGAATGTGTGACCGAATTGCAATTCGGTTGAGTCCTTTGTGGCTTGGTTTGTAACATTCGGTCTCCGGGCAACAATTTTGATATTCGGTTGTGCTGTTGACCGATATTGAAGCAAACAAATGTCCACTAAATATTGTCCACTAAAAATGATTTTCTTTCTTTTTATTTTTTTAAAAAAGTTGATGACGCAATATGGGTCACTAGTGTGGGGAGAGAGGTGAAAATGGGTTGAGCAGAAAGAAAGCTGAGGTGGCAGCCGGAATGATGATGCAATATAGGTCACGAATGTGCCTAGCCTTACAAAATATAACAGTACATCCGTACCACCTTCCAAGTTTTAAAACACTAGTTTAAACTCATCCACTTCACTTTTCCAAACCAAACACTTTGTTGTAGTACTTTATAAACTTTAATTCCAAATATTATAAAAACATGATAATAAAATACAAAAATAATACTAGTAGTGAAATCAGTCACACGTAGAGTGTATAAAAAAAGGAGGAGCTCAGTCAGATATGCGCGTGGTGAACAAGCCATACATAAATAATACTTACATCACTCACTCACAAAACGAACCCTAATTAGTAAATCTTTTCACACACATACATTCACAGATCTGATTAAATTATGTGTTAGATCTAACAAATGACCTGAATTTCATTATATATTAACAACAACATTTATTATATCTATAAAAAAAAAAAAATGGCAATGCAGTCAGCAAATGTTGTAATGACTGATAATAATAATAAAATGCATTATGGTAATGGTGGTTGGTATGATGAAAGAGATGGATTTATATCATGGTTACGAGGCGAATTCGCAGCTGCGAATGCCATAATTGACTCTTTATGTCATCATCTGAAAAGTAGTAGTGACAATGGCGGTGATTATGATGAGGTTATAGGATCTATTCAGAATAGGAGGTGTAATTGGAATGCTGTCTTGCATATGCAGCAGTATTTTTCTGTTGCTGAGGTTGTTTATGCCTTGCAACAAGTTGCGGTTAAGCGTAGGGAGAGGGGTGGTGGGAAGAGATCTGGTGCAGGTGGTGGGGGGTTTAGGACGGGGCACGGGCTCGGGTTGAAATCAGATGAAAAGTATACCAATGGTATGGGATTATGTTTAGGATTTATTGCGTTTATTACTTGTTATGTTAACTAATGCGTATATTCAAGTAGGATGAAAAGTATAGTAAAGGTATGGGATTATTTGTGGAGTTGTTTGCTTTTGTTGTTGTGATATATTTTTATAAGTGTTTGTTTAAGATTTGAATGCGTTTTAATATATGATGATGATGTGGTGGTGATGGTTTATTACGTGTTAATGTGAAGAATGCGATAAACTACTAGTAGTTTTTATTAATTCTTTTGGTTGTAGTGCTTTAATAACTATGGATGATCTGTAAGATGTTGCTTTTAAGCTGTCGTTCACATAAAAATCATTTTCCGGATGTTTAGGGGTGTTTGTTTGAGCTTTATTTGTGGGCTTACGAGCTTATGTATTTCGGCTTATTTTTAATAGGCTCAATTTTTCTGGCTTATTTTGTGACTTAAGGGATTATATAAGCTTATTATATCAAAATAAGCTGGAAAATTTGAGCTTATTAAAATAAGCCAGAATCACATAAGCTCATAAGCTGACAAATAAGCTTAAACAAACACCCCTTAACTACCGTTATAAGCCACCCGAGTTTGATGAGTTCATTAGCCAAGTTAGGAAAACAAGACGAGGTATCTCTGAAGAACTATTTCTGCATAGTTATTTTCTAGCATCAGTTGCTAAAGTTAGTTAATGAAGCTGCTGATATGAGGCATGAGTTGAGGGTACAGTTGATCACTTGATCTCCACTCAGATAGATTACCTTCTGGTTGAGAAATTGAATTGATGTACCTGGTGTAGTCAACACTGGTGACTGACTGAGTGGACGAACTATTCGACGCAGTGGGTCTGACACTTTGTAGGTGGACACATAAGTAGCCCTACTGGGATTTTTGGATCATTGGGCGATGATAGTAGTTGAGCCGTCATGCTCTGAATTTCTAGCTATTATTAGAGAGGAGCATTCTGAATCCATGACTAGTGCAGGGGTATGATTTGCATTTTGTAAGTTACATATTAGGAAATGTAAAACTAATTTTGAGATGACAGATTGACTGAGTCCATCACCCAGGCACTCGCTTTTTGTCGCCTCTCACCTTAGTCCCTAGGAAAGGCACATCGCCTTGAGGTCGTTTTCGCCTTTAACTACCTTGTCCCAACTAGGTGGAATATGATGCAAAAGAGAATATAAAATGGTAAGTTATCCAGAAGCAAACAAAGTATGTAAACCCCTTGGGATTCCTGGACATTTATGATTTGTTTCTACACATGCCTCACATATACCTCTCTTAATAACCTTTTCTTGATACAAGTTGTGTCTTCTGACTAATGCATTCAAAGTTCTATGTTGGAGATGACCAAACTACCGTAGATTCGGCCTTAATTTTCTCCTGAACCAATGCCAGCTAGACCTTCTCTTGTATACCCTCATTCTTAATCCTATCCCTCAATATGTCGCCTGACATTTAACTTTAAGACCACATTTCCTTTTCACGCATCATAATATCATATACTTTGATATAACACATTGTTCCGTGAACAATATCAGGCTTTACCATTATTCTAAAGAATTTATCATTCAACTTTTGACTTATATATGGTCAACACTCATTAAGCTTATTGGTTGTCTATCATCTTAATCGCTACCTCATGGGTGTTTAGGATTGCTTTATTTATTTATTTATTTATTATTATTATTATTTTTAATTATTATTATTATTATTTTTTAATTCTACTTATGCAAGCCAAATATTTTTCCTTAGGCAGGAAAAAGTCTACATGGCTTGTTTTATTGATATTTTTGAAGTGTTTGTCGCCGACAAACAAAGTCTGCTATAGAAATTAGGAGTCGTTCTTCTTGTTTCGCAATAGAACGCACAACGATCATGATCATATTCTTCAAACCATCTAATTTTCCTATCTGAACTTTAAGACCTCCAATGAAAAGAGTTCCTTGCTAGGAGTGAAGCTCCAAACCAGCCAACACATTATAGGATACCATAATAAATAAGGTTTATTTTTTTATTTTCTGAATCTTATACCACAGCGAACCTAAATCCTTACACAAAGTCTATATTGGCATATGCAGTAATCATATACAATATCCCTTTCATGATTACTTTCACTAATATGGTTCTTTAATATTGTCTTTTAATCGCCACTACACTAATTTTTAGGCATTAGTAGTTGTCAGACCTACCTGATTTAGTAACTATCGTCTCTTAAATGCCATAGCCAAAAACGTCCCTTGATTTTAACATATGCAATGTACTCACCTACTTTGGGAATCAACGAGCTCCCTAGAACCATAACTAAATCCCTGAAACTCCCACTTGGCTGACGAAGTAGTATTCAAAACTCCAGTTAAACGATACACGTTTCTTACCTCCGTTAATTACTTTATACATGTAATTTCTGACCATTTTGTTTATTTTTAACATAACTAAGTGAATAAGACCTAGCTTATGCGTATTTCTCATTACAACCAGATTTCAGTTTAACACGTCAATGAGAATTTTATGCCACTGCATATGATATACTGGTCTGCGATGCTTTGTGTAGTCTGTAAGAATTCATTTTAAATATCTTCTAAGTTGTGGCAACTAAGATATTGACTATTGAATCCAATCTGGAGCAGGTCTGAATACAAAACCTCAAGCTAACACTAACCAGCATGGTATGGAGTCAAAGCCTGATTTGTCTGGCAATTCTGAATGTGAGGCGAAAGAGGTGGATAATAAATGCAAACCAGACATGAACGGTACACTGTTCTCTTCTTATCTTTCAATCTTCTATTTACTTCCAGTTTAAATATTTGTTTGATGATGGCTTAATCTTGTAACTAGGGGTGGTATTACGCACAAGTTTCTATTGTTTTCTTGGTGTTACTTTAATAAAATGTGGTTCTAATGAAAACACTCTCCATTCCCACAATCAGTATCTTAATGTTTCATTTTTTCTTACATCAAATTCTTTCTCTTGTACTTTATGTGGATACCATGAGATATATGCTCAGCCATTTTTTTTTGGTTTCGACTTCTATAGCATAGAAGTGAGATTTTAAGTCCACACATTGAGGCTAATGGAGAATAAGTTAGATCAGTTATGTGTATGCCCTTATCTCTACCTGCTGTTTTTGCTATGGAAATGGAATTGAATGAATAAATGATTCAATGCTTTTTTTCTTTTCTTTTCAAGCGTGTTCTGATGTGCATTTGGAGAATGGTTCATCTTCTACACGTATTGCACACATGAAGCCAAATTTTTCTGCTGTTGCAAAAACTTTTGTTGGTACTGAGATGTTGGATGGAAAGCAGGTGACAATTCTTAATCTATATTGTTAGCTTGATATAATTATTAGGAGTCTTGTATATCTGACAACTATTCTTACTATATTTCTTTGTTTGACTGATTCATATCTACAGGTAAATGTCGTTGAAGGGATGAAAATGTATGAAGAATTGTTTGATGACTCTGAAGTTGGGAAACTGGTTAGCTTGGTTAACGATTTGAGAATTGCAGGAAGACAGGGGAAATTTCATGGTAAATCACCAACTTTTTGGTATCTGGATGAAGCAAATTGCGTTTATATTTTCCTAAGTATAAGGTTGCGCGACATTTTTTTGCATATCAAATGCTTCTGAATCTTTCTTGGTTCTTTGCAACTCTTGACTTTCAGAATGGGATCAAACTACTTCCTTCTAGTGTCTGAGATAACAAACTCTATATCTAGTGTTACCAAATCTGCATGTGCTCTTTAATTCATACATTGTGGATTCATATAGGGTGAGCATACACTCAATGATAATGGGGGTATGTTATTCAATTAAAGTGGTAATGTCTTTCTTTGCTTGCGGTCATTGTAATATTTTCTTGGTAACACAATATGGTTATAAACTTATAATGCAAACAAATGCAGCAAAATTAAGTTCATATATGAAGTTTCATACTTTTTCCATTTGTCCAATTTACATTTCATGTTTGCTATAGGATCCCAATTTATTTTATGTAATATATTGTAAAAGTACATAATGCATCATGATCGTGCATATAATTCATGTGACTTTGTTTTTTTTTTTGACAAGAAGCAAGGCAGACATATGTGGTGTCAAAGCGACCCATGAAAGGTCACGGAAGAGAGATGATTCAACTGGGATTACCCATTGCTGATGCACCATTTGAAGATGAAGTCACGGGTGGTACTTTTAAAGGCATGCACATACTTTTTACTAAAAAGAGTCTCTCGCTAAAAAGCAAAGAAATGTATTTATGTCAGGTTTTTACTAGTCATTGATATAAAATTGTGTTTACAGAACGAAGAACAGAACCCATTCCAAGCTTATTTCAAGACGTTATTGAGCGCTTAATGGCGACACAAATTCTCTCAGTGAAGCCAGACTCCTGCATTATTGATATTTACAATGAGGTTAACAAGGAATCCACTTATATTGCTTGATATAATCGTGTGGTACTACTCAACTTGATTTGACTGAGCTAGGGGATGGTTTTTACAGGGCGACCACTCAACTCCTCGTCTATGGCCAAATTGGTTTGGAAGGCCCGTAGGTGTGCTATCTTTGACTGAATGTGACATGACTTTTGGTAGAGTTATTGGGATGGACCATCCTGGGGACTACAGAGGCTCTATTAAACTTTCTCTTACTCCGGGGTACATTCTCTCTCTAACTGACTCTAATTGGAGAGTAAACTCATGTTACCTTTTTTGGAGAGTGAATACTTGTACATGCCCCACATTCACAAATTATCTCGTAGGTTATACGAGTATATATATATTAAACGTTAATACTATATATAAATATTGTATTATTGTATAAACACAACCGAAATCATCAATGTAGCACCTTGAATTTGAATGGATTAGATTTGGTAATATCGAAATTGACTTCAACTAAGTAGGTGAAGGACAATGATTTTGGTTAAACTGGAAATTAAATATGTAAGAGGTATCGAGTAAACTAATACAATTGTAGTATTGGACCAATCCGCCGTCCATTACACTGTATACAAAAAAAGAATACAAAAGAATTGATAAATATTGTATTTGATCATGACTTTATAATTTGCAGATCTATGCTTGTTATGGAAGGAAGATCTGCGGATGTTGCTAGACATGCTATCCCATCAATACGGAAACAACGTATAATTGTTACCTTTACAAAGTCACAACCAAAGAAAAACATACCAGGTGATGATCAACGTTCTTCACATCCAGTAACACCCTTATCCCACTGGGTCCCACCCCCAACTAGGCCCCCAAACCACATTCGCCATCCAGTGGTTCCCAAACACCATGTCACGGTCCCTACAACTGGTGTTCTGCCCAATCTGGCTTGCCGTCCACAGCTACAATCCCCAAATGGCATTCGGCCCATATTTATTCCTGCAGCTGTGGCACCTGCCATGGCTTTTCCGGCTTCACCTGTGGCTCTGCCACCATCATCTGGTGGATGGACAACAACTCCTCTGATGCAGCATGCTCCACCTCGCTTGCCATTACCTGGCACCGGCGTTTTCCTTCCTCCAGGTGGTAATTCTCCACCTCAGAAGTCAGAACCATCTACACCAGAAAAGGAGAATGCTGAAGAAGATTGCAATGGAATTTCAAATGGAAATGGGGGTGATATGCTGGCAGCGGCGGGAGCGGGGGTAGGAGAGTGGCGGCAGAAACAAAATGATGATGTAAAAGTTGTCACGTAAAGCCAGAGTAGCAGGTTAGAGTGGCTCAAACCGCAATGTGTTTGAAGCATATGTAAAAAGCGGAAGTAAAAGAGATTTGATGCCACACTATGAACAGGGCAAGGAGGTTAGAGCAAAATCTAAGTGTTTTCTGAAACCTTTTGCTCTCTGCTCTTATTTTTGGATTATATTACTAGTATATGAACTCTAGCTCAGTTTACACTTGCCATCATCTCTGAGATCAAATTTTGTTGTTCCTTTTGAGAAACTCTATTGAGCACTTTATCTCGGCCATTATAATATTAGTTTTAATTCACCCAGTACCAATTATCTTCAACTATTAATTGCGTGTTTGAGACTTGTCATATGCAGGACTTATGTATCACAATCGACGATCATTTAGGTCCGATACTTATCTCTAAAAAAAGAAAATTTTGCAAACTTAAGTTGTCACTTGTCTCGTAGTGAATGGCCAATCCTGCCTTCCAAGTTCCAATAGGAGAAGGGCGCCTTTGATAATGATTAATGAGTTTTGGTTATACCCTCAAGAGAAAAAACATGCTTGACAAACGATTATGGAAAGCAAGGTCAGTGGAGCAGTAATGAACAGCCCAAAGAACCTCTAAGCTGTGTAGCTAAGAATTACTGGTAGTGCATTAATACCCATGATACAAGGTTGTTTCAGTCACAATACGTTGGTGTTACACCATTCTGTCAGTAAGTTACTAAAGACTATGGGCTTACTATGCTACCTGAGGGATAGCTGTTTGAACTTTTAATACTGTTTGCCAAGTCTGGACCTGGCCATATAACATCCATAGCAAGTAAAGTAAAGTGAGATATAGTTAGTAACTTCAATATCTAAGATCATTGTTTGCAGAGATCTATAAGAGGCACTTATTTCAAGTACAAAAAGTATGGTAAGGTCTGCTGGCAACTTCTAAAATTCAAAAGGTATGAAATGTGTCATGGCACTAGCTTAGAGCTGTCAAGTACCACACCAAATCCAGGCTCAACTATTAAAAGTAAACTCAATTTGATAGCTTGGCGAGCCTTGATAATATAAGCTTGAGTTCAGGTTATAGAAGATTCAAGTTCAATTTGATTTCGGAGCTTTTGACTACCTTGAGATACTGATTTGAGCTCAATTGGTAAGCTTGACAATGTTTGACTGAGCTTAAGTTGAAATTGGATTTAATAATTTGATGAAACCACAACCCATTAGCAACTCGAGTCGAGTCTGTAATTATAAAACATGATAGAACTGGAATAATATGGCAAAACTCGACTCATGAGGAATCACTGATATATCAACATTGTTTTATATGAAACCCTCCCAACAAGCCTCGTAATCCAACATCCAAGTACTCCACTCGTATACTGAGTTGCATAACTATTGTCTTTCTCCGTAATGTTGCAACTGGCCATAACATATAAACAACACAATTTTACAAGATTCGCAGCCAATTAACATATAGGTTCGATGTGGCGTACCGGGCAAAGCAGCTAAACAATGGGTCCAAAAAAAGGCAATTTATTAACATTATAAGAATCAAGTATAAGCATAGAATTAAAAGATTACCTATGTATGACCTTTTTTTCACCTTGCCTAAGACCCCATTTACCCTTAAAGCACCCATGCAAAACACCATACATGCTAATAGAAAATGATGTCGTCGTAACACACTCCATAATCCAATGAATCATTCGTGTATGAAATCCAAAACCAATCAAAGTATTCCTCAAAAAACTCCAATCAACAGTATCATATGCCTTCTGAATATCAACCTTAAAGGCACACCTAGCAGGACCACAGTCAAGATGATAATTATGCATAAGCTCCTGAGTGAGTTAAAATATTATCCGAAATCCTTCTACCCGGAACAAACGCAAATTGGTTCAAACTGACTAAGGATGTTAAGCTCTCCTTAATAGGGTTGGCAATAATCTTGCTGATGCATTTAAATAAAACATTGCAACACGAAATAGGCTTGACCACTGGTCATCGCTATAACTTTTAGCGATGACAAATTTGACTTATAGTGACGAGATCCTGTCATCTCTGTAAGTAGAAAATACTGTAGTGGTACTTGTTATCAGATTTTTATAATTGTGATAATGACATTGATTTGTGTTCAATCATGAAACATTTTGCGATGCAGTATATATCAAATTAAACATAGTATTGAAATAAATAAAGTTTGAAATACGATTTCAGTGATAAAAGATGGAATTCTCTAAGCCCGACATGATTTTTTAAGTTTGGCACAATATTCGTCACAATCCATTGGATTGCTCTTGCACAATTTTACGTCGCCACAACAACACCAGAGCATTTTTCCTGTCTGTTTCGCACATGAAGGAGGGCTATCTAGTGGAATCGCATCTGTTTTCATGTCACTGATTTCATTTTTCCAACCTACAAAGCAGAAAAAACAAGATTGCTTATGATATCCATGCAAAATTAAGCAACTTGAAAAAAATATGGTAGATGACAGAAACTTACACTCATGAAAAGCAAACAATATGAAGAAGGTCATACAGAAAGCAATCATATGTACTTCGAGGAGCTTCGACATTGTGAACTTAGGAAAAAATACACACGAACTTGATTTTATGCGTGAATAATAATTTAGACAATACTTATATTTATATGAGCATTTAGAAAGTGACGTTTTTATCTAGCTAACTGTTTTTATTTTTATTTTATTTTTTTGAAATGATTTCTGTAAAGTGAAAACGGTATTACTTTTTACAGGTGTTGTGTAAGTGTGTGTTTTTGCATGAGCACTTAGAGGGTAAGGTATCTTAACACACCTTTGTGCCAAGTCCGAAGTGGACATGCTTTTGACGCCGCCAAATGCAAGCCATGATACCCCCCACGGAAGTTGGTTAATCATCACAAAGATTATCAAACACATTATTTTGATGACATAGAAGTAAGATTCACATGGAATTGAGTTAGTATTCACGGAAGTTGAATGTAGACTAATCACAAGTGTTCACGAGACATGCTTGTCAGCTTGTCCCACAAGTTTATATCTGAATATCCTTTCGATTCCAGCTATAAATCTTAATGAAGCGGTAAACTTAAATTTGGTACCGCACTAGAACTCTTTAAATTACAACGCGCCAAATTTATTTAAATTTGATGGCTTTGATGTGTCGAAATATCATTGAGTTCCATATTCTACTGTGACATAAATTTATCGGTAGATTTCATATCCACTTTTTTCTTAATCCATTCAAGTATTACAGTTTAGTACTAAGTATTATCAAACGACAACAAATTTTGTAGTGTTTTAGATGCGTTAAGTGCTTCATTAATGATGACGTATAGTCCGCACTCGGGTCACGAACCCGACCAATGGACGTTACTAATACCTAAGCCCATCACGCGTGGGCTATCATGATAAAGATTTGGGCTTGCAAAGGCCCAAATTCGATTCTATTATTTATGGTCTTGATATAGGATCTCTTATTTATGGGATAAGGATCAATTGACCGAATACGATGGGATACGCCGAAGGGTAAGGAACACGAAACCAACAAGGATTTCGTGTGTATATAAAGGGCATCTCGGCCCTCATTAAGGTATCATCTCATAACCCTAACTCTTCACTAAAACCCTAAAACCGATTACTCACTCTCACGCCGGAGGATAATCGTGGGAGACAATCCCACGATAAGCCTAACGGTGTTTTTTGTTCTCTTAGTGCGCAGGTCTCAACATCAAGATCCAATTGATACGGGAATAGGAGTCCAAACAAGGAACACCCAACTTTTGTATCAACAAGTGGCGCCATCCGTGGGACCACACACTAAGAACTTTACTAAGAACTAGAATGACAAAGCACGGAAACTTAAACCAGCGGACTCCGCAGGTGAAGAAAACGTATGGCGACCTACAGGGGAAGAAGCAGCAAAGTGATTCAGCCCCTAAGCAGGCCTCTGGAACAACCAGTGCGCCCAAACACCAAGGATCAGGCTCAGATCTGATCTTTACGACAATAGGACCGCTCACAGGGACTACCCAGGCCACTACGACAACCACTAGCGCGGAAGATCTACAACGCACTCCTTTCACCACTCCCCACCAAACGGTGCCGAAAACAGACCCCACTGAGCCGCCACGTGCGCCTATTCGGGACAAGGGCCCTGATCAGGAAACAGACATCCTCGCGCTAGAAGGAGTCACGCCTGAATTAGCGCCAAGTGATTTCGTGTCTCAAAAACTATGAAACCTTGGCTGCCCTTATGCAAGAGGAAGCGAAAAAGAGGTCAAGTCTGAGCCTGCAAGCCCGGCTCAACTTCGACCCTGAGTATGAAGCATCTCCACCGCGTCACCGAAAGGAGAGGCGCGAGAAGGATAGCCACCGACCTCCAGTGTTTACTAGGATCGGAAGGAAAGTTGTGGATGATGAAGCAGCTGACGTACAGTACCTGGAGGATCACGAAGATGATGGATGGCGTACCAATGTCCACGCTAGGCTTGGTAGTCGCAGGGTCCATGATAGACTTGGGCGACGACGCTCCCCAAGCGAAAGCCCTTCAGGCTCGGATTCCGAGGACAGTCGACGCAGGCGCCGCAAAAGAGTAAGCTCGTCCTCAAGTGACTCCTTGGACAACGAGGACGAAGAAACAGGACACTGAAAGTCCAGGAAAAGATACCGCGACCAAAAAGACGAAGATATGTCTCGTCCCTGGCGCCGCCAAAAGGTTGACGCATTCACTCGGCGCATCAGTGATTTTTCAGAAGATAAGAGAAGGCGCATGCCCGCTAATGTTAAAACTTATGATGGGACAGGTGATCCTGACAACCACCTAAAAGTTTTCGAATCAGCCGCTACCATCAAAAATTGGCTACAACCTGTGTGGTGCCACATGTTTAATTCTACATTAGTAGGGAATGCGCGAAACTGGTTCAGTAAGCTGCAATGTAGAAGCATCAATGGGTTTGAAGAGTTGCGGAAGGCGTTTCGCTTAAACTTTACTCAGAGGAAGAAGTGCGCCAAGAATCCTATCGAGCTTGCCAGGGTAAAACAGTGCCAAGGGGAATCCACAAGCGCTTACGTGGAGCGCTATAAGGATGAATGCATACACGTCAAGGCATGCCCCGAAATACTAAAGATCTCAGGGTTTATGAACGGAATCAATAACCCAGAACTTATCAAAAGGTTAAACGATAGGGTTCCCCAAACCTTTGACGAACTTATGAAGCGCACGAGGTCCTTTATCCAAGGAGAAGCCGCCGCGGCGGATAGCAAGAAAGGCTACTCAAACTATAGGTCACAAGAACAGCCCAGGAGACAATCCAATGACCAGAGTAGTAATCGTAACAAAAGCTACCGCAGTCAGGGGGCGGACGAGAGAATGATAAGTATACCCCACTAACGAAGACTCCAAGAGAGATATTTGCGACGGAAGGCGCGAACTTCCCCGAAACCCCCACCAATGCGCACCCCAGAAGAGCGGCGCGTAGGGAACGCGTACTGCGAGTATCATGGACAGAAGGGTCACACCACCAATGAGTGTGTCCAATTGCGCCAACTAATTGATAAGCTAGTAAAAGAAGGCAGATTGGACCATCTAGTTAAGAACATCAAGGATGGGAAAGACAAACAAAAGACCAGGAGCAAGAAAGAAGCACCTAAGGACAACGCTGACACCATCTACATGATACAATCATGGCAGCGAAAGACTAGGCAAAAGGTCAGCCAAAAATTTTCTTGTGAAAGCGAAATCTCTTTCCCCACCTTGGTTGCGGACAACGCAGTAGCGGAACCACTCACCATCGAGATAAATACGGGGGGTCACGATATCCACCGCATGTATGTTGATGAAGGGGCATCCGCAGACATAATGTATGAACATTGTTTCAAAAGGTTGCGACCTGAGATACGAAGTCAGTTAAGCCCGACCACGATGTCGTTGACTGGCTTTACGGGAGAAAAGATATGGCCCATGGGGGAAATATGATTACTAGTTGTCGTTGGTAATAAGGAACACTCCACGGTGGCCTGGATGAATTTTATGGTGACCAGATCTCCTTCGCCATACAATGGTATTATTGGAAGACCATGAATATCAGCCATACGCGCGGTACCGTCCACAGCACATGGGATGCTCAAATTCCCGGTAGAAGGCGGCATTGTCACCCTCTACAATACCACTGTACCACCTAGAGAGTGTAATACGATTACATGTGAGACGACACACACTCCAGAACAGCGCGCAGCTAAAATATCAAACCTGAAGATCGCAATTCATCCTGATTACCCGGAGCAAGAAGTATCGATCGGGGGATCGCTGTCTGATAAAGGCAGAGCGACCGTGTGTGCACTCTTGCAAAGGAATTTGGATATCTTCGCATGGGAACCAAAGCACATGACTGGTGTGCCACACTCAATTACAGAACACAAGTTGAAAATCCAACAAGGATACTCCCCAGTACGGCAGAAAAAGCGCCGCCAGGCTCCAGAGCGCGCAAAAGCCATTCTGGAGGAAGTACACAAGCTTGTGGACGCAGGTATCATGCGAGAAGTCTATTACCATGACTGGATCTCCAATCCAGTGATGGTGAAAAAGAGTGATGGTAGTTGGCGGATGTGCGTGGATTTCGCTGATCTCAACAAAGTATGTCCACAAGACTGTTACCCACTACCAGAGATAGACTGGAAGGTAGAATCTTTGTGCGGATACCCCTTTAAATGTTTCTTAGACGCATACAAAGGGTACCACCAAATCCAAATGGCTAAAGAAGACGAGGAAAAAACAGCCTTCCAAACAAGCCAGGGCGTCTATTGTTATACAAAGATGCCTTTTGGCTTAAAGAATGCGGGTGCCACCTACCAGCGATTGGTAGATAATGCATTTGAAAAACAAGTGGGCCGCAACCTAGAGGTCTATGTTGACGACCTTGTCATAAAAAGCCATACCGAAGATGAATTGGTGCGCGACATTGAAGAAACATTTAGAACACTAGGAAAGATTAACATGAAGTTAAATCCTAAGAAATGCGCTTTTGGCGCTACATAAGGCATGTTCCTTGGATACTTGATAGAGCCTGATGGCATTGAGCCATGCCCAGAAAAAACAAAGGCTGTCATCCAACTCCCTTCACCACGCACGTTGAAAGAAGTCCAGTCTCTGAATGGAAAACTAGCCGGGTTGAACGGATTCCTGTCCAAATTAGCAGATAAGTCACTCCCCCTCTTTAAAACACTCAAGAAGTGTACAAAAAAGGGAGACTTTCATTGGACTGCGGAAGCGGAAGAAGCTTTTACACAGCTTAAGCAACATATAGCAGCGCTTCCCATGCTAGTCGCACCCTGACCAGGCGAAAAGTTAATTGTCTACTTGTCTGCGACTCATGGAGCAGTCAGCGCGGTGCGACTGACAGATAGGAACTCCGTACAAACACCGGTATATTTTGTAAGTAAAGCACTTAAGAAGACAGAGATCAACTATAGCGCAATGGAAAACTTGGTCTTGGCGTTAGTATTCGCCGCCAAAAGACTGCGGAGGTACTTTCAAGCACACCCAATAGCGGTGATCACGGACCAACCTATCAAGCAAGTTATCTCCAAACCTGACGCATCGGGGCGATTACAAAAGTGGAGTGTGTTTCTAGGCGAATATAACATCTCTTATAGACCACGCACCGCGGTTAAGGGGCAGATACTAGCAGACTTCATCATCGAAAAACCAGATACTGATGCTGCACCTTCACAGAGCGAGGTAGAGCTACACGAACCATGGGTCCTATTCACGGATGGATCTTCATGCATGGACGGGTCGGGCGCAGGCCTTATCCTCACCAGTCCAGAAGGAATGGAATTCACTTACGCACTGCTCTTTGAATTCACAACCACGAACAACGAGGCAGAGTATGAAGCCCTATTTGCTGGATTACGCATTGCAACTCGAATGGGCGTACGTAACCTAGAAGCAAATGTAGATTCCCGATTAGTAGCCAATCATGTGTTGGCGAATATGTGGCTAAAGAGGATAACATGGTTCAATACCTCGACAAGACCAAGTCACTAATCCAGGGTTTTGACAGGTTTACCATTAAACAAGTTCCTAGAGGGGAAAACAGAAAAGCGGACGCACTAAGCAAGATCGCATCTACAAGCTTTGCGCACCTGTCAAAACAAGTATTGGTGGAGATCCTAAAGAACAAATCCATCTCGGAGATGGAGATATCTACGGTGATAGAGGAGCAGGATCCTACGTGGATGACCCCTATCATCGAATTCATAAGCAAGGGCATATTGCCCCATGAGCAGAAGGACGCTCAACGGATACGGCGCATAGCGTAGAGGTTCGAACTTCGAGATGATATCCTATATCGGCGCTCATTTCCACAGCCATGGCTTCGATGCGTTAGGCCTCTTCAGGCAGATTACGTACTCCGAGAGATCCACGCCGGTTCATGCAGTATGCACTCAGCACCACGGTCCATTGTAGCACGAGCCTTGCGGTCAGGATACTATTGGCCCACTATGCATCGCGATGCGCGTGATATGATAAAGAAATGTAGCGACTGCCAAGTTCATAGACCCATCCCGCGCCAACCACAACAAGAGCTAACGCCTATTACTTCGCCATGACCATTCTATAAGTGGGGTATCGATATTGCGGGCCCCTTCCCTGTTGCAGCAGGGGGACTGAAATTTCTTATTGTGGCCATAGACTACTTCACTAAGTGGATTGAAGCAAAAGAGTGGCGACAATCACAGGTAATCAAGTAAAACGATTTGTTTGGGAAAATATTGTATGCCGCTTTGGATTACCTGGGGAAATCATATCGGACAACGGAAAACAATTCTGCGATAACCCGTTCAAAGACTGGTGCGCGCAACTAAATATTACACAACACTTCGCGTCGGTTAAACACCCACAAACCAATGGTTTGGTTGAGCGCGCAAATCGTAGTCTGGGCGAAGGAATTAAAGCGCGCCTCGACAAACACAAAGGAAGATGGGTGGATGAATTGTCACACGTCTTGTGGGCGCACCGCACGACAATCAAAGTTAGCACTGGAGACACTCCCTTTTCTCTTGTCTATGGGACAGAAGCTGTCATACCAGCTGAAATTGGGATGCCAACTATTCGTACTGCGGAAGTTAATGTCGCAACAAATGACGACGAACGGCGTATAGACTTGGACCTATTGGAAGAAAGGCGCGAACGCGCAGCTATATGTGAGGCAAAAGCTAAGTCAAAAATGAAGGGATACTATGATGCTAAAGTTCGAAGCACCTCATTCAGACCAGGAGACTTTTGTATATCGCGCTAATGATGCGAGCCACGCAGAAGATACAGGAAAACTTGGACCAAAGTGGGAAGGACCCTATGAGGTCATTGAAGCACNAATGTCGCAACAAATGACGACGAACGGCGTATAGACTTGGACCTATTGGAAGAAAGGCGCGAACGCGCAGCTATATGTGAGGCAAAAGCTAAGTCAAAAATGAAGGGATACTATGATGCTAAAGTTCGAAGCACCTCATTCAGACCAGGAGACTTTTGTATATCGCGCTAATGATGCGAGCCACGCAGAAGATACAGGAAAACTTGGACCAAAGTGGGAAGGACCCTATGAGGTCATTGAAGCACTAGGAAAAGGAGCGTACAAGCTGCGTGACATGGATGGCCGTGAGCTACAACGCACATGGAATATTTGCAATCTTAAGAGATGCTATCTTTAAGAAAGGTTATGGCCCCGCGCACGGACACCTCAGCACTTTAGTAAGTGCTCAATAAATATCCGTGTATTTACGTTTTGTTTTATCTAGGCAAATGTTTTTCTTTTCCCAAAAACTTGCAAGCATCAATTAAATGTCGCGGTTTCTAGCTAACTCCGCGACACACTTCACTTTGTTGATTACATATTATTTATGTCTCAATGTTGTTGTTATATTACCTTTTTCCTACATGGCGTGCATGCACTTATTAAAACCCACGATGGTAAAGGATGAGTAAACCTACTAAATAACTCGTTGAGTAAGAGCGTTGCAAACCCATCAACATCGGAACACGCATCCTTGTTAAACACCTTACTCTCAAGACGTTGGAGTAAGTTTAATGTGCATCCCACGACGGATGCGCAACAATGCACACTGTGCGCGTTTAACAAATTAGGAGTCAAGACTCTTGACTCCTTGATATGGTATTCGCAGTACGCTACATGTCAACCCATACACTTGTGAATTTTATATATATTCGCGTATACATTAAGTCATGAACTTCATACACGATTATTTTATAAGTGATTATAGATTCCTGTAATCCTTTTTTAAGTACGTTTTAATAACAGTTTGATTCTTAGACATAACATATACGTCTTTTATGCAAAGACAGGTAACTAAGTACAAACATCATAATACAATATGCGTACAATCGCACTTTCAAAATAACATTTTATTATGGACTACGAGTTCATACAAAGAATAGATTCAACATGCACATGTGCAACAAAATGTTAATCTATTACAAAACATCACAAAGCCAAACAGCTAAAAACTATGGGAAAGTTTAAGCTCTGAGCTGCCAACCCGGTACGCAGCACTCCCAGCTTCCTCAAGCTTCTTCAAAAGATCACTATCCTTGGGTGACACTTTCGCCACACTAACAGGTACTCCATCAGACCTTGGAATATGTGTTGCACCAATACCACAAAGGATGGCCTTCCCTTTCATACCCTCCTTCTTTGCACGTCTCATAGCATGGGCCTCTAAAGATTCCTTCAGTGGGATTTCCTTCTCAAGGGCAAAAGGATTTAGAATATCATGCGGACAAGCAAAGATAGGTACCTGCAGCTGCGACATATCTGGCTTCAGAAAATAATCAGGTTGTGCCTCAGCGCCCTCTGCTGTGTGCCTAGCCAAGGTTAACCCCTCCATGATAACACCTATGGGGTAGTCTTGGTCGCGCTCCAGTTGAGCAATGTGAGGAAGCTCTAAAAGCTTCATCTTCTCCATAGCAGTGACAAGCTCAGCATAGGCATCCCCGTTGTAGCCTGGCACTTGGGCGATAGGCACTGTCAACATCTTGTTTTCATACAGCTCCTCTATAGCCTCCGCCTTGCCATGCGCCAACGCACATTAAACAACGTCCCCAAATGACTCTCTAACCTCTTGAGACTCCAGGGTACTCAAAGCAGCAAGGCGCAGGCCATGGTTGATAAGCCACCTGCGCTCAGCAATGGATGACACCAGGTGTGGGTATAGCTCTTCATCGTACTCAATACTGAGCTTGCGCAGCTTAACCTCTTGCTTCTCCAACGCATCCTCCACAGCCTTGCGAAACTCATCCAACCTAGAGAAGTGTTCATTCTTGTTTTGCTCCATGTACTTCAAGACCCAAAGACAAATGGCCTTGTAATCTGTCAAAGCAGCATGCTCTTGGCTCACTTGGGCAAGTAATGACATCTTCTCCTCAGCAAGCTTCTGGGCATATGCATTTGTTGACTCTACCTCAGCCCGAGCATCAACCAATTGCGCCTTCAGTAGCGCAATTTCCTCATCTTTCTGTGCACTACTGCTACCTTCACCAGCATACCTTGCTTTTAGCTAGGCAACTAATGTGGCCTGGTGCGCAGCGGCCAGACCCAGCTCCTCTATAAGATGGTCCGTTGGCACATCCTCAAATGACTTTGGCCCAGTCTCTTGGCTCTTCTGCGAAAGATCCTCAATATGCAAGGGACTCGCCTTGGGTGGCGATTTCCCAGCATGCGCAACAGTATCCCCAGCAGCTTCAACACTGCACACAAATAACAAGGGTTCAAGGTTATTTTATAGTATCAACGGAGAAGATGAAATAAAGTTTTTAAAAACACAAGTTTAATTACTTACTTGGGGGGAGGAGTCTCAGTTGTATCCTTGGCAGCAACGGTGGGCGACACATCCTCCACTGATGACACATCTACGGTGATAACATGGCGCCTTCTCTTGGATGTGCCTGCGCCATCACCACCAGAAGCTTTCTTGCGCTTCACCCCTTGGCTCGCCTCCTCTGGCTCACTTTCAGCCCAAGTGATCCCCACGCTTTCTGACGAATCTGTGCGTGATGGCTCTAGGGATTGTACCCTAAGATTCAGAACACTGCGCACCGGGGTCGCCTCTAAAACTACTGGGGAGGCCTTTTCTGGCTCTTCCTGTATGAACTCCATTGTGCGCCCCGCAGTATCCTCCAGTATTGGCGCTTCACCTTCTCTTAAGGGGCGCACCCCTACGGTCACCTGTGTGGGCCTCGCCAGTTTCACAACGCTGAATAGATCTGTTGATATAAATAATGCATAAAAACGTTATTCATATTTTTCGATATCTCTACGTTTTGACGATCACAAAATGTAAAATCATTAAAAGTAAGATTACTACGTAAACAAGTATTAAGTTAGTTTATATCATTTTATCCAACTAAATCACTTAAGGTATGAATAAACAAGTGCTTAATACATTTCATGATCAAAGAGGTATTTAATTAATTATTACAAAGTTTATTAAATAATATAAACATATTATATAATTTTGAAAAACACTTTTGGTAATAAAGGAAAATGTTTAAATCATACTAAATATATGAATTCAAATTTTTAACCAAAATCAGTTAGTTTTTCACCAAATAAACTTTCCCCAGAAAAAGACAAGAAATCTGGCCGTTACAGGTGGGCGGCCCCCTTAATTATAAGGGGCGGCCCCCTTAATTTTAAGGGGGCCGGCCTCCATTTAAGGGGGCCGGCACGCTCCCTGTGTCAGATTTCTTTGCCTATAAATACCACCTCAATCCTGGTATTTTTCCTCACCTTTTGCACTAAAATTTTCAGATCCAATCCTCTCTAAACATCTTTCAAAACCCTTTTATCATAATATTATTAATCCTTGTTTCAAGTTGTTCAATCCTTCCTCATCCATCCTCAAGTGCAAGAGAAGAATACTCCTTCAACATAAAGTTTAAGAAGTATTGTAGATTAGTAGTGTATATTGTGTAAATCATTTGTGAAGTTGTGTTGTGCTTGTAATAAGTAGTTTTAGGTGAAGTAGAAGTTGTGTAGAGAAGAAGAAGTAGTGTAGTAATGAAGTGGTGTGAAGTAGTGAAGAAGGTGTGGTGTGTACAAGTAGTGTAGAAGTTGTGAAGTGTTGTGAGATTAGTTCTAGCTAGAATTAGAACCCGACATCTAGCTTTGTGTCGTTAAATTGGTGTAAGCGACAGTCGTGTAAGGTTTCTCTGCCACAAGGAAGTTTGTTGACATAGTGAAGAAAACTCTCAAGTAGGTGACTCGGGGAGTGGAGTAGGAACAAGGAAGGTGACCTTGTAGCCGAACCACTATAAATCCTTGTGTTGTGGTTTGATCCTTCTAACTCTATCTTTTCATTATATACTTCTATTATATTTGCTTAGTTAGTTAGTAACTTAATAATTGTTCATATAGCATTGAATTCACATAAACTAGAATCGAAGTTTTAAAACAAACTTGTTTTCATAAATTTTAAAATGGACGTAAAACTATTCAACCCCCCCTTCTAGTTTTCTACAATTGGTATCAAGAGCCACGTCAAACAAGATTTTTAAAATATATTGTATTTTAAAACTTGAAACGATCTATGGAATCAGAAGAATATTTAGAAGGGCAATCTATGCAAAGACCTCCACTATTTGAAAGTGATGGATTTTTATATTGGAAAAATCGATTCGAAACTTATGTGAAATCAAAGGATCTAGATCTTTGGCATGTTATTACTAATGGTGATTTTCTTCCTTTGCAGTATAATCCCGAAACTAAAAAGGATGAACTTGTTTCTTATGAAAAACAAAACGATGACTTGAAAAAGAAACTTGCTAAAAATAATGAGGCAAAAATGGTGATTTACAATGCGTTACCACGCAAAGACTATGAAAGAATTTTTATGTGTAATACCGCAAAAGAAATTTGGAATTCTTTACTAATCACTCACCAAGGTAATAGTCAAGTCAAAGATAATAAAATAGATCTTCTTGTACAACAATATGAACAATTTACGATTCCGGTAGAGGAATCGATAGATAATGCTTTTGCTAGATTTAACACAATCATCACAAGTCTAAAAGAACTTGATGAGAATTTTTCTAGCAAAAACTTTGTAAGGAAATTTCTTAGAGCTCTCCATCCGAAGTGGCGTGCTAAGGTGACGGCTATTGAAGAATCAAAGCACTTATCAACTCTACAACTTGATGAACTAATCGGAAACTTGAAAGTACATGAAGTAATAATAAAGAAAGATTCTGAAATGGTCAAAGGAAAAAGGGAGCAAAGCAAATCAATTGCATTAAAAGCAAAGAAGGATTCTAGTGATGAAGAATGCTCAACATCCGAAAGTGATGACAAAGAATATGCTATGGCCGTGAGAGATTTCAAGAAATTCTTTAAAAGACGAGGAAGATACGTTAGACAACCATATGATGAAAGAAAGACATCGCATAGAAACAAGGATGACAAGAATGGCAAAAGTGAAAGGAAGTGCTTCAAGTGTGGAGATCCAAACCATCTCATTGGTGAGTGTCCGAAATTGTCAAGAAGTCAAAATCACAAGGCCTTCGTAGGAGAAGCATGGAGCTATAGTGACAATGATGAAAAAGAGACAACAAGAGAAGAAAAGTGTCTCATGGAAAAGGCATCCGATGAGGTAAGTTCCAAAACCGAATACTATAGTGATGATAATTTGTCCTTAGATGAAAAAGACTTAGATAGTGAATATCGGATACTATGTAAAGTAGGACAAAAAGTAATGGCTAAAAATAAACTACTAAAACAAACCAATAATCAACTAAAAGATGAAATACTTGAGTTAAAAATTAAACTAAATAATCTAGAAAAAGGTAAAGAAAGTCTTATTGAATGTAAAAAATGTCTAGTTGTTGAAAGTGAAAATAAACAACTTAAGGAAGAAATTAATAAACTAGAGAAATTCGAAAATAGTAGTAAATCACTTAGAAAATTAATTAGCACTCAAAGATTATCCGGAGATAAAACCGGCTTAGGATATAATCCAAATTAAGCATCAACTAGTAAAACAAAAAGTGTAAAATTCGAAAGTGAAAATAGTGAATCAAAACCATTAGAATCAAAACCATAGTACATACTTTTGAAAGATAGATTAGTACCCATTGCTAGTGATGAGGAAGTTAAAAGCTTTCGCAAATCATCTTTAAAACCCGAGGCCGAACCATTTAAACCAAAAATAAGGTCCAAAACTCCACCACCTAGAAAACCAATAAGTCCTCATCCTAGGTCCAAAACTCCTCAAACTAGAGTAAACCAAAATAGACGAAACTTTCACAACAATCATCAAATGTGGAACTTCAATCCTTGGGGGATGTTTCCACCATATATACACCCAAGTCAAATACAAAACATGTTCGGATCAAACAACTTTGGTCAAATGAGACAATGGGGACCAACGTAATGAATTCGTCATACAAGCTTGGAAATTTAAGTTGCCTCCACAAGATCTTATAATCCCTTGAAGACTTTGAAGAAAAACCTATTGAAGACGAAAGGTACACATTTCCTTTTACTTCCTTGTCAAGATTGCATGCTTAGTTTAGTTTCTAGTAAATATTTGATTATGCTTGGCTTGTAGTCTCCGTTAGCTATTATACATATTCACACACACACACATATATATATA
>LBNU01035467.1:17612-30485 GCA_014162995.1 Artemisia annua
CGGAGGCATGGAGCAGAGGGCCTCCTGTTTCAATATCAACCATCTCTAATAGACGATCGATAGATTACACTGGTTCCCCGTGAGAATGAAACAAACATCTTTTGAGAGATGCCTGAGTGGCTAAGAAGGTTTAGGTGCATTGCGTCACTGGGTCCATGACGTCTTTTATCTTCAATACCGGTGTCGCCTTAGCAACGACCAGTAGCATATGAATTGAACCCGGTGTCTGACCTATGGTTGATAAAATAGAGGGCTATTTCTTTTCACCCTTTTCATTCATTTTCTTTTTAATTCTTCAACCCCTTCTTTCTCCTTTCATTCTTTTCTCCTTTTGTTATATCATACCTAAGGACTTCTAATTTCTAACTATTGGTGATGTCCTTGGGTAGATCCCTCCGGTTTAGGCGGATCATAGGACGGTTTCTCTTATCCTTATTCACCTTGTAACTCCATGACTATCCTATTGATGCCTTTAAACCAAATCATTGAAAATCTCTCAAAGTGTGTAAGAGTGTAACACTTTTTGTAAACACTTTGAGGTTTTGGATTTTATATGAAATACTCCCCCTCAACATATGCTCATGATTATTTTCAGAAATTTGCATATGTGGAAAGAGTTGGCACTTTATGAATTGATCCACTCTTAATAGTCATGTACCCGAGGGACACGTTTACGTTGCTTAGTTAAAGGGATGCATTATCAGCTTTTAGGTGATAACTAGCCCTAATAACTAACTTGATGTTGTTAACATTCCTAAAAGGAAGTTAGACCCGTCAAAGTAAACAACTAGAAAGAGTTTCTCAAAACGGTACTTTCTAATCGGATAAATCCTTTCGAAGTTAGACATTTGTTGTTTCGTCAATTCGTGGGTCAATTCTGAGTCGAGCTCGTACGAGATAAGACTTTTTGACATCATATTTTAATCACTTTCTTTTTCTCCCCCTCAAAAATAGCATATCAAATGTTGTTTTTGTAAACGATTTTGATTAAAATATGCCTTTTTGAGTCTTATGGGGATAGATCAACAAGATTTGAAGATTTAAGAACGATGTTTTGATTCAAGTACTTCCCCTCAACAAGTGATTACTTATTGAGGTGTAATACTTGTCTTTTGAGCAGATTTGAAAAATACTGAAAGGTTTGATTAAATCTACTCAAAAGTAAGAAGCTTTCGCTCCTTATATTAGGATTGTGGCACTGATGCGTACCACAGGGTCCTTTCATTACAAAGTGCGGGTTGTACACTGTTATGTGTGCACAAGTAGTGGTAATTACAAATCAAACAATATTATAAACATATTGAAATTTTTGTACCAGAAGTATGGGAGCTGAGCTAAGCATCGAAGACTGTGAACTTTGGATCAGGTCGGCGAAATGTCAAGACCGGAAATGATGGTCGAACACCGATATAGCTTTCTAACCTTCTGATCTGTTGTCGTCGATAAAGCCTTTCTTCAATCATATGGACAAAGTTTCTGATCATTCTGCATCCATTAGCTTTCCACCTCGTTGCTCTTCCCTCTTTCAGCCTCTTCTTTTCATCCTCCAACCTTTCTGCTAACCCATTACGAACTCATTGAAGTGTGACATCACAAAACTTCGGAATCTCATCAAACCTCATGAAACGAAGCAAATTCTTGCTGTTGAGGTAGATGACTCCAAATGACGGTTGTTGTACGAGAGAGTATTGTGACATCCCGGTGATTTCAGGAATCAAGAGTTGTGGTGCAGTAAGGTTGATGGTGTTCTGATAACTTTCCACTCCCAGCTAAAGATCTTCCACCCTTTCTTGAACAATTAATCTTCTGATGTGAAGTAGGAGAGATGAGATGAAGTTGTACTATGTGTCTTGTTCAAAGTTGAGCAGCTTTCCTTGAACTTTTAGTAGATACATATCTTCAATGTCGTTCAGGTTCAAATCTGGGAAGTCTGCTTCACAAAACTTGTACTTCTTCTCGTCTGTTCTCTTGACGATTATTTCTTTCATGAAGGCGTAGTTGAATTTCTTCTCTTCCACGATCTCCAGTATGGCAACGATACGAAGCGGTTGCTTCACATTCTCACTGGACTTGAGATGTAGTCGGTGAGTGTAGCCAAGCTTTCGTTTTTCCGGCCAGTGTTGAATACCTAAAAGAGCGTCCCTATTGTATTGGACAACTGTTTTGCAGTAGATTGGTGCGTGCTCTTCAATGTCTGGTAATTCATATCGGGCGGCTGGAATTGAAAGTGTGAGTGAGGATGCATATCTTTCTTTGGAGGTCTCGTGTGCATGCTGAAGGTATTGGTAGTCATTGTTGAAGAAGCGTCTGTAGGGGATCTTAGGTATTTCAGGAAACCCAAGTAGAGGTAGTGGTTTTGTCCAGTCAGTGAAGTAAGGTTTCTTCGTTTCAGTATCGACATTCGATTCAGGGTTAAGCCAGTCGAACGAGCCAGATAAAGCACAGGCTATGTTCTCCATGTGGTAGTCGAGTTCCACCTTGTTCCCTGATCTCTTCTTGAGAAAGTCCATTGCTTCACGATTGATCCGCTTCAGTTCAGTCTTCGACAACCTTTCAACTTGTAAACCTGACATAATACTCTGAGTCATCTGCAAAGTATTACCCGGTAATGGTTCGTCGGTCTCAAGCGGTGGTTGTGCTTTGATCATTGTTGTAAGCCAATCAGAGTCACGAGCTTCGTCCACATTTAGCCAAGAGAATTGAGGAGTCTTTTTCTTCTGTTTCTTTGACTTTGATGACTTCTTCTTCTCTTTTGGAGACGATTGACCGGTTTGAAATTCAGGAATTTCTGATTCGGGTATTGCTGTTTCTGGTTCTTCCTGAGTATCAAACGGTTGAAGTGTGAATGGTGCCTCTGATTGTGTTGGTCCGGTGCCGGATGCAGGAGCTCTTTGTTTAGAAGGAGGAGCCTTAGAAGTCTTGTGGGGCTGCTGTGATGAAGATGGTGCTTCTGACTTCTTTGACTTCTTGCTTTTCGGATCTGAGTCAGGATCATCATCTTTTCTTTGTCGTTTGTGTTTACCGGCAGCTTCCTTGCAAGATTCTTTTGAGGCAATGGCTTGAAGTGCCTCGAACATCGTTGATTCTTCAGGTGTCTTATCCTCCTTGTTTCTGAGCTTGACAGCTAACAGTGTTTGTAGTTGTTCAGTAGATAGATCTTCCGGTGGTGGAGGATCCCTGTTAGTGCGAAGGTAAAATGGAGTTGACTCAAGCATTCTTTCAATGTTGTGCTTGATCCTGGTATTCAACTTAGAACGAATCGGCTCAATAAGCGCAGACACAGCCGGTTCAGTTATTGCAGCGAGATTGTCGTTGAGATATTCTGTTGTGTACTCTTTGATCATCCCGTCCATGTCGGCATGTAGAGCTTTGTTGACAAGTTCACTCGCATCCTGAAGATCTTTGACTTGTGAAGTCAAAGTTTTGACCTGTTGTGAGAGCAGTTGTACTTGGTCATGAAGATCTCCAGTTGGCTGTTGCGTCTCCTTCTTTTTCTTCTTTGCCAAATCAAGAGCTTTCTTGATCCGCTTTGATGCTGTCAAAGCTGCTTTGCCTCCCTTCTTCTTCTTGTCTGATTTGCCTTTGGGTGTTTTCTTTGCTGGTGGTGGTGATGAGTGATGTGATGATGATGATGAAGATGATTTGTGCTCGGGTTCTGATGGAGGAGGTGAGGGATCCCTTGGAGGTGTTCCTTTTGGAGTCGGGGGATTCTTTGAAGATGAGTGCGGAGGACTGTTGATATATTGATCAGTGTCAATGAGGTCTTCGTCTTGATCGAGTCCACGAAGCAGTCTATCCGTCTCTTCTTTAGCTTTCCTCTTGATTTCCTCATCTCTCTGAACTTTAGCAATGAATTCAGGTGTGATGTACTCTGTCTGCTCTTGCTCTTCCTCTGTAGCTTCTTCCATGACGATGTTCCCTTCAGTGTCACGTTGTTCGTTTTCGGTCTGAGGAACTACAGTGCTACTTGAGCCAGCCTCATGTCCTGGAAGATTCGTCGGTGTTTGATGAGGTTGTGGATGTTGGAGATTGAGTAGTACAGCTGCCCTGAATTCTTTCTCTTCCTGCTTCTTTTCAGCCCTGGTGTCGACAATGATACTCTTCAGTTTACGTTTGTCAACCAGTGGCTCTGCAGTAGGTTCATCTTCTGCTTCTTCATCACGAGCAGCATCACTTGGTTCATTGATGGTAATTCCCGTGCCTTTTCTTTGTTCTTGCTCAGCAGTTTCCTTGCTTAATTGTTTAGTCAGTTCAAGCCCTGGAAACTCTTCTTCTTCATCAAGTTGTTCTTCTTGGTCATCTGGAGCCTTTGACCTTCTTACATAGTCTGCTTCGTCATCAGATTCGGAGCCGAACTCAGAGTCGGTTTCCGTTTCAGATGATGAAGCTGACGGTTCATCCTGAGGAATCTGCTTAGGTGCAGCTTTCCTTCTTGGTCTGGTGGGTGGCTTTTGAGCAGGCTTTGGTTGTTGGGAGGTTGTAGTACTGCTCGTGCTACCGGATTTGCCACCCCTCTTGCTTCGGGTTCGGACAATAGATGCTGGTTCATCTTCTTTCTCATTGAAGCCAACTCTCCCAGCCTTGAATGCTTTATCATAGATTTTGAAGTTCTGAGTTTTTCTGATTTCGTCATCCAAGAAATGATCTGGGATTCTCATGCCTTTGGTTCTTGGAATGAACCTGATGGACTTGACAAAGGAAATCTTTGGGTCTTCATTAAATATGTCTTTCGGTTCCGTCCTGTCGTGCATCCTCTTGATGAAGTCAGGGGTTTTCTCACAGAAGTATGCTATGAGTAGTTTGGTGAACCTAATGAACGGGATCACGGTCCTGTCACGATCAGTATGAATGTGATGGAGCATGTCGCTCATTATTGGTGCAGCAAAGTTAATCGGTGTCATGGTCATCATTCCCCAGAATACTTGCATGTGTTCTACCCTTGGATGCTCATGACCACTCCTTCTTCCTGAGATGGATCTGACAATCAGCATGTAGAAAGTTCTCCATGGTTGCGGCAGATATTTGACATTGAATTTTGAGAGAAGTGTGAGTGATTCATTATCAGGAATATCGTATCCAAGATCAATGAAGTAGTCAAGGATTTCCAGTTCAGTCAGCATCGGATGATATTCGTTGTAAGTTGGTAACATGAGAGCTTCACGAAGAGTATCATAATCAATGGTGTATTGTTGACGGTCCAGCATGACGGTAAAGGATTTGTCGTCCAAATTGGCCTTAGCAGTGTGCCAGAACTGATGGATGTAGAAGATTGGTACAGATGTGGATTTGGTGAGCAATGGCTTGCATGGATGAGCCAGAAGAATGTTCTTGACAATCTTGCATGTGTCATCAGGTATACTAAGTTTGTTGAAGTCGATGCGAAGATTGTTCTGATCTATGCCTACATTGTAGTCAGCAGGGAGGACTTCACCAAGTGCAAGTAGTGGGAGGTTCTGTTGTTGTGGAACTGATTCAGAGTGTTGAGCCATTTGTGTTCTGAAAGTGTCATGTCATGAAATCAAACATCCAGATACGTTAGTTATTAGTCCGAGTTCACGTTTGATATTCAAAGACATGTATGTTGCATTCATGGTCCAGTTAATTAATATGTGATTAATGAAGGTATTATTATTAACATGTAACTT
This sequence comes from Artemisia annua, assembly GCA_014162995.1. NCBI lineage: Eukaryota > Viridiplantae > Streptophyta > Magnoliopsida > Asterales > Asteraceae > Artemisia > Artemisia annua. The sequence continues at coordinate 23,258 of LBNU01035467.1, forward strand.
AGATGATATATCATTTAATGCACATAAGTTATTTGGTGACATGTTAAATAACACAATAAAAGCACAAGTTAACTAACATTCTCACAATACACATATTTATGAAAGTTCATTCAATACACAAGTTTTTGTAAGGTTACAATCACTTGAACATTCAAAATTAAGTTACACATGATCTCGAAATTATTACAAATGATGTTCTCTAAAACTATCACTAATGAATATCTCGAGAACTTTAGTCCAAGAAAGATCTCGAAAATTTTCCTAAGAAAAGATCTCGAAAAGTTTGCTGATCCAAAGTTCTCGAAAACTCTTTAGCTGAGTTTCTCGAAACATGGCCTGGAAAAGGATCTCGAAACATTTGACATGAAAAAGATCTCGAAACTTTTGGTTAAAAAAGATCTCGTTAATTTTAAAAGATTTCGAAAAATATTTCTCGAAAAATTTAATAGAGAGATTTCGAAAGTTTTCTTGATTTTCTCGATAACTACTGTTATGAGAAGATTTCGAAAACTTTACAAAAGATCTCGATAAATCTTTTGAGAAAGATTTCAAAAATGTTTCTCGAAAGTTTTTCTCGAAAAAAATTCTTATACAAGAATTTTTCGAAATCATGAAGTCGTACATATATCTGTGAAATCTTTGATCCTTTTGAATGAGACCTGTATATTGAATGACAATCATCAGTTAGAATCACAACTAGGCATCATACAAAAGATCTCGAAAACTAACGAGACCTAAAATTATCTAGAACTTGATTAACGAGAAATCATGTAGTGAAACCACTCAATTACATCAATTAACACATATTAGAACACATTCTACCAGTTTAATTAGACTCATAAACACACATATGAAAAGCCCCAAATTGTACATGAACCCTAAATTTCTAGAACATGCAATCTGTTGTATTGGAACAATTAACAATCACAGGCATGTTATAAACACTTAAACAAGCAAATCCCACCAACAATATATCCAAAAACATCACACAATCACAAACCCCTAATTCTACGTAAACCCTAGTTATCGAAAACAATCTAAACGAGTTAACTGTTATGATTAGACTTAAGGGACATGAACATAATACATTTAACATCAAAAGCCCTATGTTTTCATGGCCTAAAACATCTTAACACGCAAGATTCAAGATTTTCGAGAACCCTAGTTCATAAAATCATGATTACTCAAAATCTAGCCATTGAAAATACAATTGGTTGAAAACCATTTGTTAAAATGAGCCATAGATTACGAATTCACTTACGGTTTTGAGATCAAGAACACGGATTGATGGATTGAAGTTGAGCCGTTTGATATATAAAGGTGTGTTTGTTTTTGTGTTTTAATTTTGTGAAATAAGAAAAAAAACGGGGGGGGGGGGTGTTTGTTTGTTTAATTTTTTGAAAACTTTATAACAACTTGGCAAGTTTAGTCCCTAAACTTCATGCAAAATCATATAACATGTTCTAATGGAATAATTTAACGGTAAAGGTAACGACAGTTAATGGTAAATGCATATTAGGCACACAAGGAAGTAAAAGTGAAGAAAGAAATGATACGAGATAACCTTTGACGTTCCACCTTTGCAAAGTAACATCATAACAATTAAAGAAATATGCACGTACACATGTTTGCACAAGTTTTTGAATTTTGAAGAACATTTTCTCCCCCTCAACACTTGGTGTGAAAATTTTGAAATTTTTGATAAACCAAGATGTTGACAAAGATGGTGTACATGCATATGAAAAACAAGACAAAATAAAATAAGATAAAGGTAAATAAAATAAAACATCTTTTTGGAATTTTATGAAGGTTTTTTGATTTTGTATTTTGTTTTTGATAAATATTTACAACGATAGTTTTTGGTATTTGACTCGGTTAATTATTTTCAAGAAAAGATTTAAGATCATCCGAAGTCAAACACCGCATACCAATCCGGTGAACTAGCTCAGTAAACCTTCCCAGGGGTAGTGGTTTTGTGAACAAGTCTGCCAGTTGGTATTCTGTACCCACAAAATATAACTCAATTGTACCCTTTTCAACATGCTCCTTGATGAAGTGATAACGGAGATCAATATGCTTAGACTTTGAATGCAGAACCGTGTTGCACGAGATCGCTATCGCACTTTTCGAGTCACAGTACATCGGAATCTTGTTGAATAAGTAACCGTAGTCCATTAGTTGTGTACGCATCCAAATGACTTGTGCACAGCAGGCAGACATGGCAACATATTCAGCTTCTGTTGACGATAGTGATGTGCAATCCTGCTTCTTTGATTGCTAAGACACGAGTTTATCTCCTAGAAACTGCAAACCACCAGAAGTACTTTTGCGTGTATCCATACACCCTGCATGATCAGCGTATGAAAAAGCTATTAGTTCAAAACCGGAATCCTTCGGATACCAGATCCCCAAATTAATGGTTCCCTTTACGTATCGAAGGATTCGCTTAGCCTCATTGAGGTGACGTTCAGTTGGACTGTACTGATAGCGAGAGCACATAAATACAGCAAATACAATATCCGGTCTACTAGCGGTGAGATACATCAGTGACCCAATAATACTTCGGTACTTTGTGGGGTCAACTGGTTTCCCATTTGGATCCGCATCTAACTTAGTTGTGTTAGCCATAGGAGTATTGTAAGTATCACAACTGGTCATTCCATGTTTCTTAATTATCTCAAGAGCGTATTTGGACTGATTTAGGAAAATTCCACGGGGAGACTGATGAACTTGTAGTCCCAAAAAGAACGTAAGTTCACCCATCATTGACATTTCAAAATTTTGTTTCATTAATCTGGCAAAAGCGTTTGAGTACTTTTTGTTTGTAGAGCCAAAAATAATGTCATCGACATATATTTGCACAATTAAAATATCTTCCCCGTGTTTTTGAATAAACAAAGTTGGATCTAGTAAACCTTTAGTAAAAGAATTAGCAAGCAAGAAAGCAGTAAGTTTATCATACCACGCCCTGGGGGCTTGTTTGAGACCATAGAGAGCCTTCTTAAGTCGGTAGACATGATTTGGGTGCTCTGGGTCGACAAATCCCTCTGGCTGACTAACGTATACCTCCTCACGTAGTTGACCGTTCAGAAATGCAGTTTTCACATCCATTTGATAAACGACCATGTTTTTGTGAGCAGCGTATGCTAAAAATATTCGAACAGCTTCGAGTCTAGCCACTGGTGCAAAAGATTCCTCAAAGTCAATTCCTTCCTCTTGAGTATATCCTTTAGCTACCAAACGTGATTTGTTACGAATAACATTGCCTTCTGCGTCCAACTTGTTTTTCCAAATCCATTTTAGCCCAATGACATAAAATCCATCCGGTCGTTCAACTAATTCCCAAACTTCAAGACGTTTGAATTGGTTGAATTCCTCTTGCATTGATTCAATCCAGTTGTCGTAAGTGAGAGCTTCTTTAATATTTTTCGGTTCTTCATGACTAACTGTTAGAGCATAAATGCAATGTTCGGCATCGGAGTGAAGTTTTTGTCTAGTCATAACTGGAGCTGTTGGATGACCAATAATGTTGACAATTGGATGGTCACGAGTCCAATGATGTGTTGAAGGGTGAGGGTTATGAAACTGCTGCATATTAGTTGGTTCCAAGTTGCGTGTTGACGACTCAGCAATATCAGAAAGGTTCGGAGTCGGAGCAAACGGATTGAAGAACGCATTTGGATCATAATTTGCAGGTTCGGGTACTTGTTGTTGGTTCAGATCTTCAGTTGGGTTGTCGGTGTTGGAAGCGGTTTGTTCTTCTATTGTTGGTGATTCAGTCGGGGGTGCATCGGGTGTTACTATTGTAGTTGTAGTAACCGTTGTATCAGGTACTTGAATATTATCAGGTTGAGCAGCGGAACTAGTGGATACATCGGGTGCACGTTTCTTAAATGAATCACCGAACAAAGGAGAAAACAATGTTTCCAATTCTCGACGAGTTAGTGACAACGGTTCAGCTGAAGAATCTGGAAAGTTTAGACGGTTGGTTGCGGGTCCTAAGCTGTTTTGCTCAGAAGCCATCTCTGTGAGCTCATCGAAATTAGCATGGATAGTCTCCTGAATCTCTCTAGTACGACGGTTGTAGATTCTAAAACCTTTGGAGTTTTCACAATATCCTATGAAGATACCAATGTCAGCCTTTGCCTTAAGCTTTCCAAGATCATCACGATCATTATTCGGATAACAAAGAGATCCAAATACATGAAAGTGTTGTATGTTGGGCTTTCGTTTGTGAACAATTTCATACGGTGTGACTTTGTGACGTTTATTGATCATACAATGATTTTGGGTGTAACATGCGGTAGAGATGGCTTCTGCCCAAAGATAATCTGGTAATTGAGCATTAATGAGCATCGTTCGTGCGGCTTCCACTAACGTCCTGTTGCGTCTTTCGACCACTCCATTTTGTTCGGGAGTCCTTGCAATTGATGTTTGATGTTCAATTCTAACTTTCTCAAAATATGCACGAAGAGTTTGATTCTTGAATTCAGTTCCATTATCTGTTCTTACAATTCTTACTGTGTTGCGAAGTTGAACCTGAATTTTCGTGAGAAAGGTAATTATCATTGATGGAGCTTGATCTTTGCTTCGAAGAAAGTAGACCCAAGTCCATTTGGAGAAGTCATCGACTATCACAAGTATGTATCGTTTCCCATTAATCGTTTGTACTCGCATTAGTCCACATAAATCCATATGAAGAAGTTGAAGAACATGATCAGTGCTCGGTTCTGGTTTTGTGGTGAGGTGTGCACGTTTGCTCTTTCCTTGTTCACAAGCGGGACATAGGTGATCTTTAGCATATCGGAACCTTGGAAGACCGTCAACTGGTTTATGGCGAGCAAGATCAGTCATAGTTCGGAAGTTGAGATGTGACATGCGTTGGTGCCATAACCAGGATTTTGTCGATTCAGCCTTTGAAAGTAGACAAATGGGAGAGGAAGCGGTCATGTCGGACATTGAAATTGTATATAGACTGTTTCCACATGTGCCGGACATGAGATCATTTCCTTGTAGATCACGAACAAAGCATGTTTTCTCCCTGAATGCAACTTCCAGATCACCATCACAAAATTGACCAACTGAAAATAGATTTTGACCAAGGCCTTCAACATAATAAACACGACTAATTTCGATATTCCCACTGACATAGTCCCCATAGCCCATAATTGCAGCGAAATGATCGTTCCCGAATCTGACAGTACCAATGAACTTTGAGACAAAGTTTTTTTAACAGTTTAAGATTGCCTGTCATGTGTCGGGAGCATCCGCTATCAACAATCCAGAGAACAATTTGCACCACCTGGATCACATGAAAGAGACGACGATGGTACAATGGTAAGAGTGGTACCCAAAGAAGTTGTGGGTTCCGTTGGGTTAGAAGTACACATGTTCATAATTTTAGTAATCCATTTAAAGTTATGTGTTCTTTGTAACCAACGTTGCCAATTCCAACTAGATTTAGCCTTCTTTATATCAAATTCAGTGACAGTTGGCATGATCCTAGAGGTATTGTTCGCAGCTACTGGGTTGACTATATCATTCTTAGAAACTACACAGGGCATAAATCCTAGCACAGATTTAGAAGCATTAGTGGGCCTAGATTTTCTGCCTAATGTACGTTTCTTAAGACGAGATAAAAGAGAATTTGCAACACATATAGAATGATCACCAGATAACATACTCTTACGACAAAACACACATGAAGCATCAACTTTTAAAACATTCAAAGGTTCATCATTCGTTACACATAGATTAGAATTACAATTTGCTAAATCAGTATCTAAATCTAGTGCAGGATGAGTCTTATTCAAAGTCCTAGGGTGTTCTTCTACTTCAGAGGCTTCTAGTGTCTCTCTTCTACGTTGCAAAATCCTATTTTTCCTTTTCATTCGTTTATGCTTGGATCTGCTAACGCTATGAGTGGCAACTATTCCTGTAGAAGTGGAAGGATCCAAATTAGACTTCTTAGTGTGTTGTGCTATATTTGTTATGTCTAATGAGTACATTCCTGGAGCAATTACATTAGTGTTGACATATTTTCCTTTTTCAAGCTTACGTATTTTCTCTTTCAACTCAATGATAATGTGCATTTTATCTTGAATTTCACTGTCGAGTTTTCGGTTAGAATAAAAATATTCANTATGCTTGGATCTGCTAACGCTATGAGTGGCAACTATTCCTGTAGAAGTGGAAGGATCCAAATTAGACTTCTTAGTGTGTTGTGCTATATTTGTTATGTCTAATGAGTACATTCCTGGAGCAATTACATTAGTGTTGACATATTTTCCTTTTTCAAGCTTACGTATTTTCTCTTTCAACTCAATGATAATGTGCATTTTATCTTGAATTTCACTGTCGAGTTTTCGGTTAGAATAAAAATATTCATCACGACTCATTTGCCAAAAATCTGTAACTTCTTGCAATTCTGCAATTTCCTTTTCATATTTCGAGATTTTACTTTTAAGTTCCTCGTTTTTGTTTTGAAAAGTTGTGGAAGTTTTAAGACTTTGTAATTCCAGTTCGAAATCAAGACTTTGGTTTTGACACCATTCAAGCTTTTTGTTGAGTTGAGAAATCTCATTTGAAAGTTTGTTTTGCACATCATCGTTGTGTTTTCGGAGATTAACGTTTTCATCTTTTAATGTCTCAATTTGTTTAGATAATAACTCAACATCATCACAGTGATCATCAACAAGCATAGAAGTACCAGATTCATAAAGAGAATTCATAATCACAGAAATTATATCAGCACAAAGAACATGTTCCAAGAGTCGATCAGCTTCTTTTTGTAAAAATTGATTTTGACTTTTTTGATTTAAAAGCGCTTGTTCAGTTTCTTGAAATACATTTATGATGGTTTTGACTTCCTTGTTAAGTTCCTGTTCCCATCTCTTAGCATATGAATGCAAATGTTGAAGACTTGGAGTAAATTGAGTTTGTAACATTTCCCTTCTTTCTTTCGCAACAGGAGAAAGAAAGTTGGCAACAGTGAGTTCAGAATTCTTTTCAACAGCATATTCCAATGATTGGATCTCAGTTGTGAAATATTTATAGTACTGAAAGAAAGTAGAATCAGTTAACATGCTTAGTTTGTTTTGTAACTCTGTGTTTTTCTGAAGTGTTGTCTCTCAGCATGTTTCCTTATCTTATCTGCTTTTTCTTTGAAAAAATTGAGTTGTGTTTTACAATGCTCAAGTTCTCTTGTTAATGCAACGTTTTTGTCTCT
>LBNU01035472.1:15427-44457 GCA_014162995.1 Artemisia annua
CCTACCCACAAAATTGCTTATATATCGGGTATTTGGCAACATCCTAAATCCTAGTGGGTCTCTTTTTATCACGTTGTAGTAGGCTTTACTCATGATGTTGATGGGGGACTTAAGGTCTATGTAAGCTTTCCATGCATGAAGATGCCCTTGTTGCATGGTATGTTGAGGTTAGATGGGTCACCTGTTCTGATAATTGGATTACCTAGGACGTGTGGTGTCTCGGGGCTATCAAACAAGTCCTTATGGTATTCCTTTTCTTCGCTAGTGGGCCACCTATTGAAGTATTCGACTTCACTCTCTACGTCATCTACCTCCTTATTCTCAATCACCTCGGATTCTACGGTCTCAACCTTAGGGTCACTATTGTCCTTATTTTCATCACCCTCTTCCCTAGTAATTGGCTTAATAGTGACAACGTTGACAAATTGGACATTCTTGGATGATGATGGGTCCTTAGCGGGAGATCCGCTAGTTGTGCTCCTAGTGTCCTTATTCGAGGGTGTCAACACTTGGTTGGTGAAAGCTTTTAACAAGTTGTCGAGTTTATTGGTCATCTCGCTTTGTTGTTGTTTGAAATCGGCTTCAAACCTAAACAATCGAGCTTCTTGAGATGCCATAAAGCTAGACATTAATCCTTCGAAATCGTTGGAAGGATTGTTGTTGGAGTTGCGGTTTGAGGGTGCACCGCTTGGTTGGAAACGGTTAAGTAGGTTGGAAGGGTTGCCTTGAGGTTGTTTCCACCTAAAGTTCGGGTGATTCCTCCAAGAGGAGTTGTACGAATCACCGTATGTGTTTTGCTCGGGCTTGAAAGTGTACCACTTATCTCCCGCTCCGTCGGTACGCGAGAATGCGTAGTCCGCAAAAGCTTGTTCGGGGAGTTCCTTGCAATCGCGAGTGTCGTGGGGACCTCTACACAATTCACAAGAAGAAGTGATTTTGTTCACTTGGCTTGAAAGTTTAGGAGCTTCGTAGGATTTCATTAGATACTTGACTTGGTCTTCAAGTTCTATGATCCTACGGTCGGAAGTGCTTGAGTTATTTGAAGGCAAGGATATTGCCTTGACCGTTTTGTTCAAATCACGGGGATCGTTCCAACTTTCGTTGTCATATAGAGCAAGCTCGGCTATGAGTTCCCATGATTCCTCCGCACTTTTATCACGTAGCTTACCACCGGCCGCTTGGTCAATGGTTCGCTTTGTGGAGGGGTTGACATGGTCGTAGAATATTTGGACTTGGAGCCAAAGTTCTATGCCATGATGAGGGACTTTGTGAAGTAGGTCTTTGAATCGGTTCCATGCCTCATAGAGAGTTTCGCCTTGATGTTGTTGGAACATCAAGATGTCGCTCCTAAGTTTGCTAGTTCTCCCCGGTGGGAAAAATTGGGCAAGGAAGAGAGTGGTTAGGTCGTCCCAAGTGGTGATGGATCCTGCGGGTAAGCACTCAAGCCATTGACTAGCTTGGTCACGTAGAGAGAATTGGAATAGGCGTAGTCGGGTGGTCTCTCGGGTGTCAACACTAAGGTCTATGGAATCTACGATTTTGAGGAAATCCTTAAGGTGTTGATTTGGGTCTTCGGAACGAAGCCCATGGAATGCGCATCCGCTTTGCACCAACCGGATGGTGTCGGATCTCAAGGGTGTCACATTGGCTCCTTGGTTGAGCTCAATGGTGTTTCGATAGCCTTGGTGGCTAGGTCGGGAGTACTCTCCTAAGGTGCGGGCTCTAGGAGGTGGGTTTGGTTGAATTAGGTTGTTGGGATCAAGGATGTTACCACCTTCCATGATGTCGGATGGTAACGGTTACGAACAAAAACACGAAGAAAAAGATAGACTAAAGAGAATCCTAGAAAAATAAAACAAAATCTCACTAGAAAGGAGTCTAGTGAGTAGACCTAATTAAGAATAAAAATTAACCTAAACAATAACTATTCCCCGGCAGCGGCGCCAAAAACTTGATGCGCGTGGATTGCAACACGCACTACGTTTTACCTCTCGAGGGATCTCGAGAAGCTTGCAATCCCCACCAGGCAGTGTACCTGACCGATGTAGTATAGTGTAGTGGCAAGTACCGGGGGATTGATCGTTCTCTCGCAGGGAATAGTGTTCGTTAGGCTAAAGGCTACTCTAATCTAGGTCTAAGGGTGGAGGAAGATTCTTTTTGTATTTTTATATTTTATGAAAGCAGTAAAATCTCTGGTTTTGGAGGATAGGGCGGAATTAGTTGCTAGTCAACTAACCCAAGTTATCTACTTCTAAGCTACTTATATTTTTGTATTTTTTTGGTTTTGAGAAAATCAGTGGTGGAGAATAGTGTTTACTTAGATTTCATTACTCCCTAACTATCTTTTACCATGTAATTAGTATGTTGAGTTTGCGTGGATGACGGGTGTATTCCTAACAAGTCGTAGGGAGTGCGTTCAATTCCCTAACTCTATAAGTTCCTACCTCACTCTATGACGATACGTCAAGCATCCTATCATGAGCTCACCGATAGCAACCTATGCATGAAATACTACCTTAAAATCGATAACGCACATACGATTCACGTTTCTAAAGACGTTCAAGCTTGTTACCGTATAGGAGATTAGCCAGTTTTATCTAGTCTAACGTAGATGAAACATTCATCCAAATACAATCACAACATACACATCACTTGATAATCAATAGTTAGGTTTCATTAGATCTAAGCAAACACAAAGTAAATTAGCCTAGCATGTTAAAAGAAAGACAAGTACAAGCATAAATCACACAACACATAGACATATTGTATGAATAAAGACTTATCTTGGATTAAACATGCAAGTTAGAGGGGTTAGGATACCCTCTAAGGTCTCTAATACACGTACTAGGGTTTAACCCTAAAGTTCTCCTCTCTAAAGTTCGACTTATGGTTCTCCAAAGTTTATAAAACAAAGAAAAATCGTTCTATATATATAGAAAACGTGGGCTGACGGCGTCAGCCCAATAGGTGACGTCGTCAGCTCGGCGATTAGGGTTTTCAGACGGCCTCAGTTGACGTGGTCATAATTGCTGGTTCCAGATCTGACGGCCTTGGTTGACGGCGTCACCAAAATTGCACTACGAACTCTCTGGCCCATCACGAGTATTTTTCCAATTCTGGACTTCACTTGTTCCTGACGGCGTCACCTTGTAGAGTGTGACGGCGTCACCTTCTGTAATCTTCAAGGTCTTTTGAGTTTTTGTTGTTTTCCGCACTTTTTCACTCCGGAAATGCCCGAAAATGCTTCTTTTGTGATTTTCCCTTCAAAAGTACCTAAAATGAGAAAAGAAACGACTTTGGGTGAAATCCAAACCAAAAACATACGAATTAGGACTCAAACCGACCCCTAAAAACGTAACATTTTTCGTCTCATCAATGTCATGAAAGCTACACATAAACTTCTATTACAACGCTACTAAATGTTCTAACAATTAAACGTAAGTCCTTGTAACTTGAGGTAGCGTGTTGACGTGCTTTCCAAAGGTCTTTGAAGACTTAAAAGTGATCACTTGCTCGAATTTGTGAAGCTTATCTTGATATTTAACTTTGAACTTTGATTAAGCGTCTCTTTTATTTTCTTGAGCCTTTAAGAAATAAATTCGTCGTCACGGGCTTTTCTTAAGCAAATTTCATATTTGGCTTCACTTTAAGACTCTTTTCCACATCTCGTGCTCGTTTAGGGCTTTTTGGTTGATTTTGATGTCGTTTTTGCAATATCCTTTCCTGCACAGTCACAAACACAAAAACACGATATCTTTGGTGTTTAACGTTAGTTCTTGGTCTTTTAAGGTCTGAAAATGGTGAATAAAAGGTATGTGAATAAGCACATACCAGTCTTCTACTTTCTTCCCTTGATCACTCTTAGCTGGCGAAGTCTTATCTTTCCTTGTGTTGTAGTTAGGCTTTGACTTGCTAGCGTTAGTGTCACTGATTACTCCTGTAGAATTAATGAATGGAACATTAAGATTTATTTACTACCATTTGTTTTTCTGGTTTTGATGTGCTGGGTTCACACACATTCAGTGGTACTGCAAAGGTAACTTGCTTGGGCTTAACTAGTGATGCAGTGGATCTATCTCGCTTGTTATCAATCTTAGGACATGTGCCACTAGCATATTCTAACAGTTCTTGTGAATGTTTAGTGAGGAGGCAAGCATCTAAAACAGAGCTGTCATGTGGCTTCATTACTCTATCCTCTTCTACAGTCTCACGAAGCATATAAAGACAATCCTTAAGATACGTGAGATAATAGCTATGTGCAGACTTATTATTTCTAAGAGGCAACGGGATATTCACAGCATCAATATCATAATGTTTAACAGCAGAAACCTTTATACCAACATCAACACAGGTGTTTACTGGCATTTTCCCTTTTTCCTGAGCCTTTAGATTCTCAATTTTATTAAGCAAAGAGGTTATTTTATCATTTGTTTTGTCACGATTAATTTTAATTGAGTCATACAACTCTTTGTAATGCTGTTTAACTTTTGAATTTTCAGCTTGAAAGCAATCGTTTTCTTGTTGCAGTCTATTGATGGTGTTTTGAAGATGAAAATTCTGAGAATCTAGAGGCATTGGTTTCTGGGAGCCAATCACATCACCCTTGTTTGATTTCAATTGTGAAATCTGAGCTTTTAATCTTTGGATCGTGTTCAAGTGAGCTTGAATCCTTTCATCTCGGTTGCTTATTTCAAAAAATGCATCAAAATCAGGAGCATACAAGGATGTCTTGACACTGGTAGTTTTCACTTTTTCTTCTAGGTGTTGATATTTTAATTGCAAATTAAGATTCTCAACTTCTAATTTAGAAAAGTTCTTGACCATGTTATCATGATCATCGTTTTGGATTTTCTTAAGCAACGTTAAATTCTCCCCCTCAAGCTCACTAACACGATTCTTGATAGTGCAAAAGGCATTTGATAGATCATAAAATTGAGAAGCAGTTAAAGCAGAATCAGTAGCAGTATAATAAACATTTTGAGCAATGCATTTGGCAATCAAATTGTCATTCATGATAAGAATGTTCTTGTTCTCAATCTCACGTTTTTTAAGTTTAATAGCATTGAGCTCTACCAATTTTTCCATATCTTTGAAAGTTGTTCTTACTTCACTGATTTCAGTTTCCAAGGAATTCTTAAGACTGTTGAAATGGTCTTTGAGAAGATTAAAAAATGGAATGACCTCTGTAAGATAACACCGTTTTGTCTGTTCAAATCCCCTTTCCCCTTCAGTAATACCTGTTGGTGTAATTCTCTTTTTACATGTTTTGTCAAAGTCCGCAAATAATTGGTGGAATACATACATGGCAATGAGAGTTTTACATTTAGTTGGAAGACTTCTAGGGACGATATGCGCAGGTGTATTGGGTGGATACACTGTTGTAGAAGGTACTATTTTAAGAGTTGGTGTTTCGCTTTTAAGTTTCTCGACCTTCCTTTTTTCAATGTCTAGTGCCCAAAACACTTGTTCAGGAGTCAAATTAGTTTGAGGCTTAAACCTAGATTTAAATGATGACAGAGTAGACTTATAAGTAGACTCAAAGTTTTCTTTGTCATAGTCATGTGGTTTAATTACGACTCTCTTTGCTACACACTTAGGGTCATTCATTTTCTCAATCATCTTATCCCTAGTTGTTTGAGCAATTTCAAGGGTCTCATCAAACGATTCAACACAGGGGGGATCGTGAATTGGTTTGAGAAGTTCATTTCCATCATATATAGAAGTTTGGGCCTCTATTGCTTTCTTACAGTAGTTGGGCGACAGATCTCCTATAATATTCTCACTATGTTCATCTCTAAACCTTCTGTGATTAATGATCATGTTAAAAGCTTGTTTGGATTGATCTAGACGGTACAATTTATCTTCAAGTTTGTTTTTCAACGTTTTAAGTTTGGAAAAATCACTTAAGAGTTTGGTTTCCTTTTCTTTGAAATCTTGTTTAAGCACATTGAGACTTTCTTGAATTTCTTATTTCTGCTTAACAGTTTGCTCTAATTGTTTTTGTAAAGAAAATAACTCCTTTTTAAGTGTTTCCTCCCTTAAATTTCGTTCAGTGATAAAAGTACACATCTGACTTTCCATTTTTTTTTAACGTTCGGTTAGCTCAAATTTAGCACATTGTACATTCCAGGCCAACTGATCTTTATAAATCGTAAGTCTACTGGCAAGGGTGTCATCAGGGAAGTCAGTGTATTCATTTAATTCATGGTCATCATCGGTAACAGAAGATACACTACTCGGTACAATAGATTCTTCATTATGTTTCACATATTGCTCATATGGGACAATGTAACTATTCCCCATACTTGCATTATCTGAATCACTAACGCTAGTTTGTTGTACGTCATGATGAATCTTTTATTCAATTACAGCATTATCACAGCTATCAACTGAAGATGCATGACTGTGTACATCAGACTCTGTGCTTTGAGACACATAATGCTCAAATGGGTGAATATCACTACTTCCCAGATCAGCCTTATCTATCTCAATAACATTTGTTTGATGTACTTTGTCATACTCATCATATAATTTTAGTACCTCATAAATGACAGACGAGTTGGAAGGGCCAGACTGTTGTGGAGATGATACTGCTGATGAAAGATTTGCCATGAAGATAGTTTGAGCAGTGGGTTCATCATCAACATCGTAGTCAAAGGCATCACGGTCTTCAGCTTGGAAAATGTTTGGATCATTAAGGGCCAAGTCCTGAACTGGTTGATCATCTACGTCAGCATCAAACGTATTCCCCTGAACCCCTGCTAAAAACATTGCTTCCTCATCATCCAGTGCAGCACCATTCTCCTGAGCTTGCAGCAGTAACATGACGTCCTTGAAGTAATCAGCATTCTGAGGACGCTTTGGCTGGTTGCAATTCTTAGCAATGTGTCCTAATCCACCACAGTTATAGCACTTTACTTGTCTTTCAGGTCCTTGATTGCCATCCCCCATTCTGTTCTGAGCTCCTCCATTGCTAGCTGCAACATTTCCCCTAACAAAATTCCTTTGATTCATGTTCTGTCAACCTTGAACATTTTGTACCACAACTCTTCCATCCTCCACAGTAGCTTGATTGCGTGGATTGGATGATGCCTGAAGTTGGTTGTTAGTTTGAGGGAGTGTTGCTCTGAATTGTTGTGCAAGTAAGGCAACTTGACTTGCCAAGTCATGAATCTTCTTATCAGTGTGAGAGTATCCTGAGTCAAGTTGTAGAGGTGCTGATTGACTTGAAGTAGTTGGATGTTGAGATGAAGATGTAGTTTGATGAGGTTGAATCACTGAGGATTGAGTGAGTGGATGAACATTTGAAACCAAAGCCAAAGGGTCACTTGAGGCCGTTGGAGTAAACCTTTCCCTGATTTGACGATCAAACATGGCATGTTTCTCATGCTGTTGTAGGTAGGCATAAAGTTGTTCATAGTTGGTCTCCCTCTAACCTTTGTTGAGTTTCACTGCAGTAACGAATCTATCCCACTCAGGTGTCATATTGTTCACAAATTTGGAATTGAGCTGAATGTTTGTCATAGTCATCCTAATGATCCTCATGTCATTAACCAGCTTGTGAAATCTGACATAGTAGTCATTGATGTTTTCACCAGGATTCATCTTGAAATGTTCAAATTCATCATACAGCTGTGATTCTCAATCTTCTTTGGTTAATTCAGAACCAGCAAGAAGCATCTTGACATTATCCTAAACAGCTTTAGCTTCAGTGTTGAAGTTGATGAGCTTGTAGATGTCCTTTGGAAGACCCTGAATAACTATGTTAGAAGCTCTAATGTCAGCTTCATATCGCTTCTTCTCCTCGTCATTGAGATCCTTGTATGTGCGGGGTCTATCGATTCCAAGAGTGACACTTCCATCCTCACCCGTAGTAATGGTATCTCTAGTAGTTCCCAATTGAAATGGTCCTTCATCAATGGACTGAAGAATGTTTTCACCGTTCTCCTTACCCAAACAGTATAGACAGATCCTTTGTGCCCATGATTCATAGTCTGTCCTATCTAACATAGGTGGACGAATATCCGACCCTGCAGCTTAAATGTCATCAGAAGAATTACTTGCCATGATGTTTGTTACTTACGGGATTTTGCAACTTTTGTGATTTAACCGAGAAATAGATTCTTCGCGGGATTTTATGAAATCAACTAAAGAAACCGTATAGTGAACAAGTCTCAAGTCGCAATAACAATAGTACCAGGGTGAGTCAAACCGCTGAAATCAAATCACTAGAGTCAAACCTCAAGAATCAAACCGCAGGAGTCAAACCGCAAGAGTCAAACGGCAAGAATCAAACCGCATAAGACACAAACCGCAGGAGATCAAACCACTAGAGTCAAACCTCAAGAGTCAAACAGCAAGAGTCAAACGGCTAGAGTCAAACCGCAGAATACTCAAACCACTGAAGGGTCAAATAGCTAGAATCAAACCGCAACTTTCACAAGCCGTAGAAGATCAAACGGCTAGAATCAAACCGCTGAGACAAACCGCAGAAAGTCAAACCGCAAGACCTTGGTCAAACCGCAATCAAGATGTTACTTTCAGTAGATTTGTCCTTTAGCCAAAAGGAGGTAAAATGCCAAACCGCTTGTCAGAGACAAACCGCTACCAAACAAACCCAATTGACAAACGGCTACTACGAATCTCCAAGACAAACCGCAACCAAGAACACACTTACAAAAACTCTCGAATTTCAACAAAAACACAACCAAATGGACGATTCAAGCCACCAAACTTCAAACCTAAGTGCATATAACAAACCTAAACAAGAAAGTACGAACAACTAACACTACAAATCACTAGAAAAGATCAAACTAATGATTTCGAGCCCAAAACTTTCGAACCAAACCACAAACCATTAAACCATCCTAGAAATTCAAGAACTAGCTAACCCAAGAATGTAACCATGGCTTTTGATACCAATTGTAACATCTAACAAACAAGATCTAGGATATAAGTGTGTGTTTGGATCGTGTAGAATTAGAGAGAGAAAGAGAGTGGGAAACTTTCTAGAGAGAGAAAGAGAGAAAATATGTGTGTATTAGATTAGGTAGAATGAAAGCTCCCACCCTCTCCACAGGTGGAGAGGGGTATTTATAGTCTTACAAGAAAAATAAGAAAAACGCCCCGTATGGGCTGTGGATTAGGCATACAGTGGGTAAGAGACCCATCCTTCCTCCAAGGTGTTACTTGACTAATCTAATGTCCAACTAAATATTAATGTAACTACGAGCTATATCAATGCTATTACATTCTTGTGGTGACCGAGTCTTTAATAGGAATATTTGTATTCCTAACAAGATGTGAGGTGTTGACAATGAGATTAGGATTGTTGTTTTGGGATTGAGCATGCTCTTCATATGAATCATGTGGGTGAGATGAGGGTGTATCTTTAGGAGCAAGGTTGGATGATTGGTTATGTTTGTGAAAGGGCTCATTTGGGTGAACAAGAGGCTTAGGTGTTGGTTGATTAGGAACAACATCACTTGTTGAGTTGGAGTTATGACAAGAATAAAGCTTTCTCCTCCAAACGGGTCTTACGGAGATCTTGGCCACTCTTGAAGGCTTGGATCTTGGGTTGTTGGGAGATGACATGTTTGGATGGATGAGCTTTATGATGGAGAAAGGTATTTATAGTGTAAGAATGATGTGGTTGTGGAAGGTAAATTTTGTTGGGTGATTTAGGACAAAAAATGTCTGTGAATCTTGGGAAGTGTAGGATGAAATGGGCTAAAAAGTGAAAAGGAAAAACAGTAATCCCGACTATCAGATGGCCGGTCCCCTTAAATGGGGGCCGGTCCCCTTAAATATTAAGGGGGCCGCCTTATGATTTAAGGGGGCCGCCCATCTGGTGGTTCCCAGATTACCAGAAATGGGTTTTTGGCAGAAAATTGTAGAAAAGGTTGTGTTTTTAGGTTTGTTTTCAAGCATGTCCAACTCTTTAAGGCAATATAGCATATACAATAACTATGTATTTAAAGCATGTTAACCAAAGAGATTAAGTAAACAAGCAATTTTTATTTAGCATGCAACCTACTCATCAAACAAGTAAATTAATGGACTAGGAGACAATAAAACACACCAAGTATTTTCTTAACTATATGAATAGGAAGATTAATAAACTAGTTCATTGATCCTAATGAGTGCCTATGTGCAATAAATGGGAGCTTATGATTGCATGAACTTCTAGACTTGTTACAAACAAAATCTAAATAGACAAATCATGATCCTCTTGATTTGATTTAGTTTACTTATAAATGTCATGTACATAAATATAGATGATACATATGAGATCATCATGCATGATTTAAAGAAATGTTTTTAGCATTATTCAACAATGTTTGAAAGTAAGTTTTTATGTAGGTGTGAAAGTTATTTGAGTAAAATAGATTGGGTTTTACTTCAAAGTGTGTTTATGAATGATGGGTAAAAGAGAAATTTTCCCAATCTTTGACTTTGATCAAAGCAGAATTATGGACATAGATAGTAAAACATGTTAATAGAAAAGTGAGATAGTCATCTGAAAAATCATTTTTCCAAAATGTGAACTTTTTGCATATATTTAAAGATATTAGATTTTTGACAACAAATACCATTAATCTTAGATTTTAAAAGATGGTTGTTAAAGATCTCATGCTCAAGGGACTTGGTTAAGGCTATTGTCACACGCTACCCTTTTCAATATATCCTATGATCATAAGGAAGTGATGATGTAATTCTATATGTATGATGCGAGAGTGTTAAAGGGGATATATATCCTAATATGAGTAATATCTATATCTGCTTTGTTCTCGCACACTTATCTAACTTAAAACCATAGTCTACGAAAGCTTGTTTTAACCATAGATTATATTACGATATATGTAATCCTACTTCTATGTTGATAATAAATCCACTTTACTAAGTTCTCTACTAGTGGACATAGAAGATTTCCATCTTCAATAAAGGAAAGAAATAAAAAAGAGCTTAAGAGTGAACATTTCATTCAATACTTAGAGGGCCAACTAAGGGGGATGCTAGTATATACGCCATAAAACAAATATAACTAAGAATACAAAAGCAATGCAACTTATAACCTTAAGCATATCATAGAAGACAATTATAGTATAGTTAAGTATAATATAACTACTCATAAGTTTTCAAAACAAAACTTACCTTATGTCCAGCGTTTCTTTATAAATTCAGGATGATGAGTAAGCTTGTGAATGATGGTTGAATCTTCAAGTTAGCCAAGGTAAGATAGCATAGCAAAATAAACTTTCAACGCCTTTTAAGACCAAAGTGGCTTGATTCAAATCATGTCTTGTACATGATTTATTTGATGCCTTAGCCTTAATGCATATAACATCTTTTGTAGTATCTTTCTCATCTTCATTTCAATCACTCCATGCATCTTCAATAAGTACCCTTTGATTTTGACTCCTTTATGACTTTGAATATATATCGATGAGATGATTTGAATGTCCTTAATTGAGGTACTTCCTTTTATACCAGCCATGTTTGTCATAATCATTTGCGTTTGATTCCTTCATCTTGAGGTTGTCTAACGAATCTACTTCATTAATTCTTCAATTGCCGCAACATTTGTATTCCATTAAGTCAATGGCTAATTCTTGAGATTATTCTATGAGGTGTTGAGTATGATTCAAGATTAGATGATTTATTTGTCTTCACGCGTAAATTTTGAATGTGAGTATGCCATCTTATAAATGAGATTCATTTCTTCATGCGTTAACGACCTAATCATGAAAAACAACTTAGTACCCAGATTCTCATGGGTCCGAGATGGTTAGTTGAAGACATCTATTGCATTTGTATGTGCATAGTAAGGATGTCGCCAAGAAGTACAAGAATTCATTAATAGTTTGTCATATTGAACAAACAATGACTTTCTTGACTTATACAATAGATAATCATTGTAAATAAATTAATTCTAAATTTCTCTACTAGGTTTGACAAATTCAATTTGCTTTGATGTACTTGTTGATGAGTTATCCGAATTAAATCCTAAACCGGTTTTATCTTCGAATGAGTTTGACAACTTAGTAAGAATTTAAGAGATTTAGAACTCTCTTCCAATTTAGCTAATATTTTTGCTCTTTCATTTAGTCTTTTAATTTCATGTTTATATTCTTGACATGTTTTGCATTCTAGATCAATTTCAATATTACTTTCAAGTCTAGACATTTTATCTTCTCAAATTATTTCTTTTTCAAAGTTATTTTCAAAAGGATTTGATGATTCATTTTTAGGGATAGTTTTTATGTCTACGTTGCAAAAGTGTTTTACTCATTTTCCAATTTTGAAAATTCTAAAATGAATTGGTTATAGCAAAAATGTTCGGTTTTAGATTGTACCTTTTTTGGAGTTTTATCTAATTCACATTCTTCACATACCGGATAATAATCTTCTTCGTCCGTGTCACTTCATGATTCTTTAATAAGTTATCTTCGAATTTGATTCATGTAATCTTCGTCATTAATACCTTCATTTAAAACATTTGAACTAGTAGCACTTGTATCTATTTCATCTAAATGTCTATCTAATAAATTTTCTAGTATAACTAATTCATGTGCAAGATTAAATTCTTCATCTTTGGCTTGACATTTTTCTTGATGAAAGTTTAGAAGACTTTTCCAAATATCATTTGCCGTTTGATAGAGGAATACTCTTTCATATTCAACTCTCGGCAAGGCTTTAAAAATAATCATTTTAGCCCTATAGTTTTTATCATACTTTGTTTGAAAATAATCATTTTGGTTTTCAAAATCCTTTTTCGTTGGTTGAAAATCACCAATCAAAATGACATGCTAAAGATATCAAGATCTATTGATTTCACATAACTTTCAAATTTGTTTACCATTCAAGAAAATGATTATTTTCATGTAACGGTGGTTGCTTGCATAAATTCCCCTTCTAAATATTTTTCGGATTCCATCGATCGTTACAAGTTTTAAAATACAATATATTTTAAAAATCTTGTTTAACTTGGCTCTGATACCAATTGTGGAAAACTAGAAGGAGGGGGGGGGGTTGAATAGTTTGACCTCTTTTTAATTTGTTCAATAGTTATTTGAAAACTTTCACGTAGCAACCCTNAAATATTTTTCGGATTCCATCGATCGTTACAAGTTTTAAAATACAATATATTTTAAAAATCTTGTTTAACTTGGCTCTGATACCAATTGTGGAAAACTAGAAGGAGGGGGGGGGGTTGAATAGTTTGACCTCTTTTTAATTTGTTCAATAGTTATTTGAAAACTTTCACGTAGCAACCCTACTAGAAGGGGGGGGGGGTTGAATATTTTCACTAAGTAATCTATCACTCTAGTATACTACATCTATCAAAAACCCTAATTGCTTAGTTAAACTAGCTTGGAAGTGTTCAAAGCTTAGGTATGAGTTACATTAGCAACTTTAGGATATCTTAGACTTCCTAGACCCTAGTACAACTCACTAGAACATGGGTACAAGTCCTTTAAGCACAAAACCCTAAATAGGTCATAAAGTTCTGGAATTAGGTCTAAACTATCCCAAATCTTTACCATAAGCTACCACCACTTAGTATAAGCCTCCTAGGACTTAACCTTAGTCACTAAACACTCATAGGACCCTAATCTAGGCACTAAACCCTAAGCTAAACCCTAATTTCTCACTAGACAAAGCTAGGTATAAACTAAACCAAAACTAGTTCAAACCTAAACCTAAGCACCTCAAGCTCCTCAACCAAGCACCCTAGCACCTTACCTACACCAAGCACACTACCTAGCACCTCCCTAAGTAGCTTACAAGGAGGTGATCCACCTCGTTGTCACCTCCTTAGGCCCTGACACAAAAACGACCACAAACACCCTATAGCAGCCCCCTAGCTACTCCTAGCCACCATAAGTCACCCTTATAGCTCCCATATATTACCTAGTAGCTGCACTTAGTCATCCCCCTCTTGCCACTTCCTTCTTTCTTTTCTTGCTCGCTACACCAAACGCACCCTATAAATAGGTCGCAAACCCTCCCATTTCAAATCACACCTCTCCTCTCCTCTCTACCTTATAAGTTCTGTAGTAATAGTCCCTTAGTAGCCCTAGAAGTCGAGTGGTATAGCCTAGAACACTTGTCGAAGTTAAAACCTAGCTTAAACTTTGATCCTATTAGCTTTAGTACTGACCTAGGATTGTTATGATATGCCTTAAAACCCTTAGGAACCTTAGCTAGAGCCTTGATCATTTTCTTTTACAACTTTCCATTTTAAAACCCTAATTTTGGATGAATTGTATTTATGTGCTAAAATGCCTTATCTTGTGCTATATGTTAGTTTTGGTAACTTAGTTAAGCATATTAGCTAAACATAAGCTAGGAAACTCTTTTGTTTCATAAAAATATAGTTTACATGGTTTTAGGACTAGTTTTGCAAATGTTTTCATTTATAAGGGTACATATGGTAAATTTCTAAAAATATGAAGTCTAGGGACTATTTTTGACATTTCTTAGAAGAAATAAGTATAAGGACCCTTTTTGCAAAGTTCTAAAACCTTAGGATAAAAAGTAAAAGAGTTATAAACTTATAAGGACTAGTTTTGCATTAAGTGATGGGTATAAAAGGTAAATATTGAAAGTTATATAGTTTAAGGACCATTTCTGTCATTACTCTAAAATACATAAGTATAGGGACTAATTGTGTGAAATTTAGAAAGTTAAATGCTTAATATATAAATATTTATTTGAAATTTTAGGGTAAAAATTATAAATATGTGAACTTGAAGGGTATAAACGGACTATTTTCATATAATTACCAAAAACCTATTTTTAGTTAACAACATAACACAATACCAGGGAGCTTCATGTAAGGGGTTTCATTTGGGTATTCGTTTTGACGAGTTTGCTGGGTTTACGATTTAAAGTGCCCTGGCTCCTTAAACGTTTACTACATGACATCTGGATTATGATGGCCCAAACGGTGTTATGTTATATCTAATATCTAATAACAACATGACACAATACTAGGGAGCTTCATGTGAGGGGTATGTACTTCTGAATTATGATGGCCCAAACGGTATTATGTTAAGTAACATAATACAATACTAGGGTGAGGAGTATGTACTTCTGAATTATGATGGCCCGAACGGTGTTATGTTATATCTAAATCTAGAAACTCTAAGAGTGATTATTTGAGAAAACCTAAACTAGGACTTGACATACACACACCTACACTACCCCCAGGATACGTGAGTAAGCTGTTTAAACCCCTACCCTACTTACCTTAGAGCCAGGTGAGTCTTCACAGCCTCATTTTTAAATGCTTTACAACCCTGTGAGGGGGATACATGCTTTAAATCGAATACAAGTCTTTTTCTTGGGTTATTGCACGAGTAAACTATCTGCCACCACTACATAACTAAATTCATGAATCATAATCACTTGCGAGTGAACGCGAATATAGTTGATAGATCTATTGGAGTTTGACAACTCCCGTTGGTTTGCCTGTGTCTTGGGTACCAATAAGTACTATATTTGAACCCTCTCTAAAGGATTAACTTTGGCAGTTATCCTTTCTGTCCCATCATTGTTTGGTCTGCAGACCCCATGATCTGGACCTGTTAACGTGCGATTCATGAGCTTAGTGCAATAACCTCTCTAAAACTTTTCCACACATAGGGTTTCAGCTGAACCCTGTGGAACTTGTATTCACTCTATATCTACATAAACCTATGACTCTCACTCAACCTTAGTGTTGGCATTTAAGCATGTTATCCTAGGTAATTGAGATCTTTAGGAACCCTGGCACGGAGTGGCACTGGACATGAGGACGTCCAAAATAGTTATCATTCACCTTCTTTTGCTTTAAAAACGTATGTTAGGGGACCTTTTTTTTGGTAAAAGTACATCTTTTACTGTAAAAACTCTGATGAATAAATGAACGATAACTCGTTTTTTTTTTCAGAAACGTCTCTTTTCGAGTCGTTTTCTATTATCTTGTCTTTGTATCCATGAAGTAATACCCCAGATCAAATTCCGCTGTGATCTATGAAAAATAGGGGTGTTACAGATTGGTATCAGAGCCTTGGTTATAGAGAACAAAAGGATTTTCCTAAACTATAACCACTTTTTCTAAAAAGTCCTCCGTGCCACTAGACTCCCCGACTTGCCTTTAGGTTAAGATTCCCGACTTGCCTTTAGGTTGGACTCCCCGAATTGGCTTTAGGATAGATTCCTCACTATTGCCTCTAGGATAGATTTCCCACTATTGCTATTGCCTTTAGGATATAATATAGGTTAAGGATATGCTAAGATACTTTTCCCGGGTATTACAGTTAGATATGTCTTCCTTTAACAATCCTATCATCGTGTTGGATACCGATGATGAGGATACTTCATCGAATAGTTATGAGTATACCCCGGTTACCCCTACTCACTCATCCTCTGATTCTAATTCTCTGGAAGAATTAGCTCAGAACCTCTTAGTTGCCTTAGCTATAGAACCCTCCCCGAATGATCCCTATACGCAAGCATATAATGGTTATATGCAAACATATGGTGGTGATATTCCTACCATACCTACTTTAACCCCTACTCCATCTATACCCCACTATAATACTCAAGATTACTATATTCCCGAAGTAGTTTCCCCTCCCCGTAAGAAAATACGTATTATACCACCCTCGCCTCCCCCTAGGTTTGAAATAGGAAGTAGTTCTTATAAAACGCCTTTAGAAAGGCATGAGGAACAAATTGAGGATATACTTAGTCACCTAGATAAGTTGTCCTTAGGACGTATCGAGGAAGTAGAAAATAAGATTAGTAATCTAGGAAAAGGTAGAGTTGTAATCCAAAAAGACTATAATAGGTTAGAAAACGAACTAGAGAAAACTCGTAGTCAAATCTTTAAGTTACAAACAAAATATGAAGGACACTCTGATGAGGTAGTTACAACTCATGTTAGACTTTCCACTTTAGAAATGATTATCGAGGACATTAAGGAATGTCATAGGACAGATATAATGGATCTTTTAGAAGCAATAAAGGAACTTAAGAATAGCGAAGGATCAAACTAGTAACGTTATAAACATAGGTAGTTTAGCTAGATGCGAGTACTTGTAAGTTTTCACCTTGTAAGACATAGAAACAAGTCGTTATAGAAGTTATAGTTTGCCTAAACTTAGTTACGTATCCCGTATTAGGATCCCCTATGCCTTAAATCTTAGGAACCACTATAGGCCTACCCTAAGTTTTAAGAACTCGAGGTCATTAGTAATTTTAAAAACTAGTAATTCTACTTAGGAATACTAAAACTTATAACGATTAGAATCTCTTAGATTAGTATCACTCTGTGATTGGCTCTAAACAGTCAGACAACATTGACCAAGGTGAATGGTCAACAAGGTCAAACCAATTGAGCCAACTAACCAAGGAATATAGTGTTTTCCTGGGTCGTAAAGTCCCAACGAGGTGCGTAAAGGTATTTAAACGGATTTGTGATCGGGTGATTTTGAATGGAAAAAGGTTTGAGTGATAAAATAAAATAAATAGGAAAGAAACTAGCTTAAACCAGCTATATCAACGATTACGTGAAATCGGATAACCTAAAAACGTTTAAAAATCTAAAAACGTACGTTTAAATCACAAATAACGTAAACGTACAAAAATAAAAGTGAATTTTAAGAAATACAAATCCTACGGTGACAAAAATTACTTATCTAAGATTCTAATGACAAAAGAAAATTTTAAGAAAAAGAAAAATATTTTTTGACTTTTTAATTATTAATTATTAATTAATTACTAATTATTAATTAAACTAATTTAAATTAGAATAAATAATAAACTAATTTAGATAATTATGAAATTTTTTATAAAACTACTTAACTATTACAGAAGTCCAAAAAAATTATAAAATGTTCCTAAAATTTATAAAGAAGCTATTTTAGAAATTATTTATTTAATTATTAATTAAAAGCTAATTAAACTAATTTAATTATAAATAATACCAATTAATTGTAGTAATTATGAAACTATTTTCTAAAAATACTTTTCAGTTATTAAAAGCTAGGAAAAATATAAAAAGATGCTAGAGATTAAAAATAAAAAGAAATGGATTTTACTTTTGATTTTTCAATTAAAACTAATTAAATTAATATGAATTATTATAAATACTAAATGAAAAGAGATAATTATGGAAATTTTAATACAAATACTATATAAGTGCAGGAACCTATGAAAAATATAAAAACATACAAGTGCTTAATGAAAAAGTTGGAAAATAAGCTAAAAAGCTAAAAAAATATTAAATAGAAGCTATCACTTATTTTATATTGATGATTTTTTTGGTTTTTTCTTTTTGAAAACTGATTATACACTAAAAACTAACAACTTTTGTGAAAAAAAAAATTTTGGAACTTGAAAATAAGCTGAGAGTGAGCTTTTGAGTATCACAGATAGGCTTTTTAGGCTTAAAGTGGAATTTTAGGCTTTGAATAAGCTCACAATAAGCTACACAGTGAACTGAGAGGGTAGATTAAGCTACAAACTAGTGAGATGTACTTAAACTAAGCTAAAACAACAAAAGAAATGCACTGAATAAGCAAAAGAATAGGAATAAGCAATTTCAAATCCCTCACAGAACCAAACAGGTTCAAGGGCTATGTGCACAATAGGAGAAATAAGCTTGGAACCAACTAGATAGCTGTAAAGGCTTCTCAAAGAACCAAGAAGCTAAAGCCAATCTCCATAGATAAGCTCTCTAAGAGCTCATAAAGATGAGCCTTTATACTGATCACTCAGTGTAGAAGGTTCAATGGGGAGAACATGGAGGTGAAATTTAAGCAGATAAATAAGCTTATAAAGACAAGTAAAGCACATGACAGAGATATGATATAAAAAGCTATTAAAATCCATAGAGATCTAAGGCTATTGTGTTCTACTGAATAAGCTAAGGGTTAAAGAAAATGAGCTTATGGCTAATAATACCATGCACAGGGCATATTTCAGTGAAACAAGCCAAAGAACAAGCTCAAATAAGCTGTAAGAAAAATTTGTAAAAATAATCTAAAAATAGGACTTAAAAGATGGGCTACTAAACTTCAATTTCCCAAGATCTCAGTCCAAATGGTTGAGAGTTGAGATCATGAAAATTCCTCCAAGTTTTGGAAAAAAACTGAATGCATTTTGACATTTTATGAAATGATGCTAAAGTTGACTTTTTTTAGATTTGAACTTGATTTTCTGAATGTTTATGTTATAAAAAGATATAATGAGACTAAAATATGCTAATGCAACAACTTATGAGCTAAAATGAGTGATTAAGAACACACAATTTCTAACAATGAACCTGTGGTGAAAAATAAAAGAGAAATTTGACTTTTAACTGAACAACCTAGTGATTGTATGCTTATGCTATCCTAAACTAACCTAATGCAGTCTATCCAAGCCAAATGAACAGCAAAACAACAACAAGAACATAGAATATGGCCCTGATCCAAACACCCTTAACCTTTGTGATTTTTAAGAAACTTGAACAAAATGAAACCAAAGCTTAATCTAATGACTAGGACTTATCTAATAGGCAACAATGAAACAAAATAAGCAGAAATAAGCAACAAATAAGCAAAAATAACCACAATCACAGATTACACTATTTTTGCACTAGAAAATCAAACTTTTTGAGATAAAATACTTTGAAACCTGGCCTAGCTTTTACAAGGGCCTCTTTATCAGCAACAAGCTCCTAGCTTATCAAAGATAAGGTAGGTAAAAGTCCATCTTGCCAATCCATTTAGACAACTTCCCAAGCTTTCCACTTTCACAATG
The DNA here is from genome assembly GCA_014162995.1 of Artemisia annua. Lineage (NCBI taxonomy): Eukaryota > Viridiplantae > Streptophyta > Magnoliopsida > Asterales > Asteraceae > Artemisia > Artemisia annua. The sequence goes on from LBNU01035472.1 coordinate 35,225, forward strand.
CAAAGGTACCCTGTGGTTATATTTGTACTGATTTTGTGTTTCTTTTTGTTTTCTTTTTATATTTGAGCTAATAGGTGAGCTTATAAGAACTTATTAAGAGCTTATGCTTACTAATGGACTTTTGAGAAATACTTAATGAAACTAAAATTTGGAATACGATATTTAAAACTTTAAATCTTTCAGTAACTTGAAAAATAGATTACAACTGAGAAATAAATTTTCTAATTGCACTAGGTTACAACTACATGCCATCTAAGGCTTACAATAAGCTCCTATATATACTAAAAATGCCAATGAGGCATTCTTGAGTCCATGTGTTTTTTCTGTGTGAATTGGCAGTCCCAAAGTCTTCCTTGAACACCCTTGACCAAATCCCATTCGTTGGACTGAAGTTCCAATGATCCTAGCCATTTATTCAGTTTTGGTGCCAAATTGTCAAATGTGGCAGTTGAGGTAGCTTGGAGGGATTCATGGATAATTAATGCACTTTGGAGCTTAGTTGAGGTTGGGGGAACATGGTATAGTGAGGTTGAGCTGAAGGTGAGGGTGGTTTGGATTTTGCAGGTTGCAAGTGGAGGGGGAGAGTTTTTGTTTGATTTATTTATCTGTGGGAGGGAGTAATAAAACATGGGGGTGTTTATTTTATTTTTGGGCCGTGGGTGAGATTGGGCCAGGGGGAAGTTGGACTGAATTGGGATTGGGTTGAGTTGTGTAAATGGGAGAGGGTGGGTTTTTATTAGTGTTGGGTTTGTTTGGTTTGTAACTTAATTAATCACAAGGACCAATTTTGTAAATGCTGAAAACTTAGGGACTGAACTTGTAATTTTCCAAAAGTTATCATAAGGGCCAAAGTTGCCAAAATGAATGGTATAAGGACCCTTGATGATATTTTTCCAATTTAAACTTCCCAAGGACTAAAACTGTCAACTTCAAAACTTGAGGGACCATTTCTGCCAATTATGCAAACTTTTGCTCCAAGGACTATTTCTGGCATTTTGTGATTCCCCAAGGTTAATTTTGAGAATCTAAGCTCCAAAAGTGATAAATTGCTTTCCCGGTTCTGGCTTCTGACACGATTTCTAATTTCGTGCTCGTTTTTGTCATTTTAGGCATATTTCATGCCTATTCCTGAAATATCCGTTCCTGCACAATCACAAACACAAAAACACAATATCTTTGGCATTTATGGTTATTTTGTGTCCGTTTTGGTCTTAATTTGGCAAAGAAAAGATGTGTGAATAAGCACACATCACTATGCCTTTAGATGGGGGAAATGAACTTCCGAGGAATTTAGTAAATCTTATCAGGAAATCCGCCCTTTTAGTTTTAGGATTCCCTATACTCTATTTCTCCGGTATCAGGCAATGTTCTAAGAGTTAGAACTTGTATCTTCCGTCTCTACGCAAGCTTCTATTAGTTAGAACTTGCAAGAATGTCTATGTCGAATTTTAATCCTCATTATATTCGGCTACGACATTATTCTCATCTCATCTTATCTTACGAACGTCTATAGAATGGCACGTACGAGATCGACTACTCCCGCTACTCCCACTACTCCCGCCATGACTCAGGAAGCCATCCGGCAACTAGTTGCTGACAGTGTAACTGCGACAGTAGAAGCTAGGGATGCTATTATGGCTAGAAACCCCGAAATTCCTGTGGTGAAGAAGAGTAACTACAAGGAATTTATGAGCTGTCAGCCCTTCAATTTCAAGGGAACAGAAGGGGCCATAGGACTAATTCACTGGTTTGAGAGGAGTGAATCAGTATTCTCCCATAGTAACTGTACTGAGGATTGTAGAGTTAAGTTTGCTACCGGTATTCATACCGAAGAAGCTTTGTCCTGGTGGAACTCGTATGCCCAGCCAATAGGAATTGAGGAGGCATACAAGCTAACCTGGAATGAATTTAAGAAACTCATGATTAGGAAATATTGCCCTCGAACGGAAGTCAAGAAAATGGAAGATGAGTTTTACAACTTGACGGTAAAGGGGAATGATGTTAAAAATTTATATTAGGAGATTTCAAGAATTGGCAACTTTGTGTCCTACAATGGTGCCAACTGTTGAAAAGACGATAGAAGTTTTCATCAGAGGTTTACCCCGAAGTATCGAAGGGAATGTTACTGCCTCTAAGCCACAAGATTTAGTGGAAGCCATTAACAATACTTTGAGGTTAATGGCTCAAGTAACAAAGCAAAACTCTGTGCCAACGCCCAATGATAATAAATGAAAGTTCCACGATGGGAGAGCTTTCGACAACACCAACCCCTATCGTCAACCAAACCCAAGGCAAGAAGCTGCTAGAGCTTATGCCGCCACTCCAAATGTGGGAACTGGTTATGCTGGGAAAGCCCCTCTGTGTGAGAGATGTGCTTTGCACCATACAGGGCCTTGTTTCATCAAATGTACTACATGTAACAAGGTGGGCAGTCAGGCAAAGGATTGCAGGCACAAAGGACCAGCCACTAGGGGCAATCCGCCACTAGTAACGGTCATTTGTCATGCTTGCGGAGAGAAAGGACACTATGCAAATAGACGTCAAAAGAAAAATACTGATGGTGCCCAGGGAAGAGCTTATATGTTGAGGAATAGGAATGACCAAGAAGATCTGAGCGTAGTCACGAACTTACGATCTAACCCTTTGCCTTAGGTATCTATTCTCACCCTCGCACACTAACCCTAGTTAAATACTCGGGATGAGATTTTCTATTATGATAGGAGATTGTAGCAACCAACTAACTACCCCACTAGTTTCCCATAGGTTAGCTAAGCCTTACTAACTAAACTTAGGTCCTCACTAAGCATTATCTAGGTTAGTTATGCCTATACCTTTTTTTTTCGAGTAAAATTTTTGCTTTATATGTTAAGCATCGTATTTTTTATATAATGAAGTGTTCGGTCATTATATTCTAGAATCGTGTAATAGGAGTTGCCGTTAGGAAATGTCTTTTAAGAAGTTATAGTTCAATATTCAATAACTAGAAAGTTCAAGGGCCAAATATGTATAAGCCTGAAACTACTATGCTTGCACTTATAAGGCATAGGACTCCATTATTTGTAATGGGGTTGATCATTTTTAATAAACACCTAGTTACTTTCACACACTTGAATACCTCCCAATCACTGCTCTCTCAATCTACAATCTCTCTTTTCTCTCTCTAAGATTTGAAGAATATGGTCGTGATTTTAGGTTGTATCCAAGTCCTACATGGTGGTACAATCAGCCAAGGGATAGATTTAGTTGTTAGATTAGCTTGATTGGTTTTTGGGTTATTTTGGTTTAGTTTGCACGTTAAACCTTTCTTAAGTATTTGCCAGATTTCATCTCTTGTGTTCTTCTTTGTTATTTTTCTTTAAAACCTTTAAACTTTTTCATTCTATCAATCACTTGGTACGTTAAACTTTTGGTTCAGAAGGGTTAAGGTTTAACAAAAATAAGCGGATATAAGGAAGTTGGGGTTTTAGCGAATATAGAAGAGTGGGCTTTACGAATAGAGTTTTTGGGGTCTTGCGTATAAGGAGTTGGCGTTTTACGAATAGACTTTTCCAGCGCAAATAGCCGAATAAGGTTAATTCAGATTTAGCGAATAGGGACTTTGCAGTTAAGGCAATTCTAGCGAGTAAGCTATTGTCTGGTTTGCGGAGTATACTTGGCCAACCTTTGCGAATATCCTTGTTCTTGCGAATAACGGTAACATTTTGCGAATAACGAAATTATAGCGAATAAGGACTTCAATCTTGCGAGTATGGAGTTCCTGTTTGCGGTTAAGACTTTTTTGCGAATAGGGCAAACTGCGAATAAGGTTCTATAATTGCGGCTATGTTTTACATTGCGAGTAAGGAGATGCGAGTAATATACTTGATTGCCGAGTAAGACCTGGTAAGAGACTTTCATTGATCTGCGAGTATCTAACCCAAAACCAAAACTTAGTGAGTTTTTAAAAAAAAAAAAAAAAAAAAAAAAAAAAAAAAAATTCATTTGAAAATTGGACGGGAAAATTTGAGTAAAATTTATTTTCCTCAGGGGGAGATTAACGATTCTAATTTTTACGCGAGCATTTAAATTTGGTAACACGTTGAAAATTTTGACCCAAATTCAAAATTTTTAGGCCTAAATTCAAATTTTTTCGAATAAACATTTTGGCGTTCAAAATTTTTAAAACTCAAATTTTTCGTGCAACCTTAGATAGCATTTTATAGTGTTTTTCAAATTATTAGTTATACTTTTTTTCATTATTTAATTTTTGGAGGAAACCTCAAACTCACTAAAGAACAACCGTTTACGCCATAATCAAACCGAATCTACATCAACAACCAAAGTTCATCCTAAAGATCCAACAATCAAATTTTCACCGACAAAATCACTTGATCAATATCATAATGGCAACTCAACAAGATATTCTGCCGCTGGTGCTGTAGAACCGTCCCCTCCTATGCTTGAAAAAGGTGGTTATCTTCCATGCGACAAGGCCTATGCTTCGCTTACATCAAAACCAAAAAGAATGATGGTAAACTCATGATCAAATTCCATTGAAAATGGTCCATTTAAGCCAAAAAAATCCTTGATCCGGGTAATCCAAGGATTGGCACACCTCCTATTCTACCATCCTATCATCCTAAGGGTGCTGTAGTCTAGGAGGGTTAGGTTTGGTTCGTGGTGGGTGGGTTTGGGTTTGAATTGGTTGTTTTGGATCAAGCGATGTTTTACCACCTTCCATGGGATGGTGGGATGGTAAAAGATTCACGAACAAAAACACGAGAAAGATAGACTAAAGAAAATCCATAGAAAAAGAAAATAAAAGATCTCAATAGAAAAGGATTATGCGAGTAGACCTAATAAATAAAAAATATCTACCTAACAATAACTATTCCCGCAGCGGCGCCCAAAACTTTGATTGCGTGGTTTTGCAACACTATACAACAGGTATTAGCTCATCGAGCGATTCTCAAGAGGCTTACAAACCCCCATGCAGTGGTACACTGGACCGATGTAGTATTAAGATAGTGGTAAGTTACGGGGGATTTGATGTTCTATTTCACAGGGAATAGTGTCTCCGTTAGGATAGAAAAGCTAATCTAATAGCGTCTAAAGGTTGGAAAGGAGATTCTTTTTTGTTATTTTATATTTTTTTAGGGAAAGCAAGATAATCTCGCAGTTTTTAGGAGGGAAGGGGGGGAATTAGGTGAGCCAACTTAACCCAAGTTTGACAACTTTTGCAAATTAATGAGCTCTTATCTCGCCTACTGCCATGGCACGGCACAACAAATAGGGGTTGTTAAAACAGTGGCTCATGACGTTAACATTACTACCTTTAATGCCCTAGTACTGCCTCGACTACATGTTTTTCCAAGAACGTTCAAGCAAGCTTACCATAAAGGAGGTTGGCTAGTTTTCTGGCCTAAACATCGCATGAAACAATCATCCCAACAACACAACACACACCAATTAACCAATAATTAATCAGTGTAGGTTTCATTAGATCTAAGCAAACACTTAGGGAGAATTTAGCTACTCAATGTTATTGAAAGATAAGCAAGATAGGATAGAAACAAACACCATAGACATATTGATTGACATTTAAAGTGAAAGACTATCTTTAAATTAAGCAATAGGGTTCCAAGGAGGGTTTGGAAACCCTTAAAAAGTCACAGAAAATTAGTCTTTAGAGGTTTGCCCTAAAAGTTCCTCCACAAAAGTTACCCCATAATGAATGAAAATTAGAAAACTATTATATTAGATTTCACTCTGGACGGCTCATGTTATAGGGTCTGACGGTCAGCTCGCCGCCCATTAGTTTTCTCCGGATGGCCTAGATTCCACTTTCTGACGCCGTCACCGCTTTATTTGCCTTCTTGGGCGTCACTCTTAAATTAACTCCTGAAACGGCGCCTAACATCTTCTAACACCTGACGCGTCAGGTGTTAAATTGCCCAAACAATCTCTTCTGCCCGTCATTTGAGAATTGGATTCCACTCTTTTTGTCAAGGCTTCTGACGGCGTCACCTTGTGACTTCTGACGCCGTCAGGTTGTAAATCTTCATCTTTTGAGACTTTGTCGTTTTCTTCACTTTTATGCTCCAAAAACGTCCGAATATGCATATTTTCCAGAATTCCTCTCAAAAGTACCTAAAATGACAAAAGGAACGATTTAGGGCAATATTTGATCACATTTATACGAATTAGGGCTTAAATGACCCCCTAAAAGCGTAACACTTTTCGTCTCATCAGGTATCACAGTTGTATTTTTTCAGTGTATTTTGCTTGGCTTTTGTATTTTGTTATGTTGGTTATCTAACATTTGGACTGTTCTTTTTGCAGGTACGGTGCCTGCTTCTCATGCTCAACATCATTCTCCTGTTCCAGGCATGCCTAAATCAGTCACTTATCGATGGGAGCATCATACTTATTTGTACCATTCCTATTTTTGCAACACTTACTAAACATTCTTTGGCAAAACATCCCGCGGCAACGCGCGGGTGATCCACCTCGTTCTATACATTTGCAAAATTAGGCAAATTATAATGCCTCTAAAAAGTGAACAATTTCAATTTACTCAGAAACATTTTTATATAAATAACCAAAATACTTTTTTTTTCTTTAAAAAAAATAGAATCAAAGTAAATCCATGTCTTCATGGCGGTTTTGGGCCGGCGCACTATCAGCAACCGAGCCGAGCACAACCCACTAAGGGGCACTAAAATTTTTTATACTCATTATATGTACTAGGCTCAACCCACTTTTTTTATTTTCTAGAAGTAATACTTTTGTTGCAAGAATGATTTTTGTTAGTATTTTTGGCTTTTCGTACTTGATTATGGTCTATGGATATTATAATATAGGGGCACTTTTTTTTTCCGTGTCGGGGCTAATTTTTTTTGACGCTCTCAACACCACCCCTGCATGTCTTACAAACAAAATTGCAATAACAACATTAGGATATATTTCAAAATACCATAAATTTCCGTTAACCAAACACGTGAAGGTATTTTAATTCCGAAATTCTAAATCTTCAAGAATTGAATTTTTTCAGAAATTAGAATTCTAGAATTTCAAATTCACAAACCAAATGTCACCTTTGTGTTTTGTTGGTTTATTGTTAGAGTTAGAGAGATAAAAATGTGGTAACTTTAATTTAAAAAATAATCTGTAAAAGAAAAAGACCGTAACCTCATGTACATAGCACATATGAGATTTAACAGAAGAATTTAGCGGACTTTAAAATAAGGACAAGTTACAGATAAGGACAAATGACGTTTCAAAGTTTGAAAATAAAGATCAATCATGCAAGTAAAAAAGTATCAATGACTGCGATAGGAATTACACACACCCCTATCCTCCTATATACACACCCTTTTATACGTAAGGGTGTTGTGCTGTGTGCATCGCGGCGTTGTACTCTATAAATTACCGGTGTAATTTTTGTACTATAGGGGTGTTGCTATAACAACTCCCATAAAAAATACATCAAGATTAGAGTCAAATTGCAAAAAAGTCTTTGTGTTTCGGCCAATATGAATGTTTCATCCCTAATATTTTAAAAGTGTAGGTATCGTCCCTATGTGAAACTTTGGTTTGCAGTTTTCGTCCCTGTTTAAAGTAAAATGATTAAAATGCCTTTGTAAAAAAAATTGCAACCTAAGGACGAAAATTGTAACCCAACGTTCCCCACAAGGACGGTGCATGCACTTTCGAAAGTTAAGAGACAAAACCTTCAATTTGGCCAAACCACAAAAACGTTTTTTGCAATTTACTCTCAAGATTATATTGCATTAAAGTTTATAATGGCCGGTTAAAGAAGAGAAAGTTAAAAAGTGTTGGAAATATTTCGAACTTTCCAATATGAATACGGAAAAAAATGGTTTTATGAAGGTACTTCAATATTAAAGATTCACGGATAGTATCAGTAACATCATCTTATAAACATCATAAACTTCCAACATTTAAAAGAAGTAAAACCATGGTAACATATTCCTGTTATCATTTACTGTATAACATTTGTTAAGCAACAAATTTCATGATTCTTAATTTTTCTTTGTCGAAAGAACATATTGATCTCAAAAGTCTATCATCAAGTGAACACTGAATACTACAAATTATACTATATCGACTAAAATTCACAACACACGACTCTTTTAAGATGATTATCGAGTAAATGAAGGTTCACCTGCCATCGTTTTAACTCATAATTACAAGTTAATGACAAATTGTGAAATTGACATATAGCTATTTAATTTTACTAGTTGGATACCCGCGCATAGCGGCGACGATAAATATAGTTGTATTATAAATATAGTAAATGAATTGCTAGCCCAACTCTCCCCGCAATTCCCTACCCGCTTAGTGAATTCGTTTCACAACACTCCGAATGTATATGTGTTAGTTGTATATGTGTTTGTTTGGATTTACATCATTATTCCCGCATATAGAAAGACTCTCGCAATCTCTTTCCCGTCAAACACTCCTCCCATAAGTATATAATTTTGACGAATCAAGTTTGTATTAATTGAAATAAAGGTTAAAATTTGAACTAAAATAAAATAAGCCCACTAAAAATGTAAAAACTAAAAACTCATAAAAATATATCAAAATGGATGTTGAATTAAAGAGCACAAAATTTTAAAAAATATGGTGAAATTAGATCATTAAAAAAATAAATAGATAAAAAGATATTTCAATTTAAAAATAAAGTTGAATTTTTAGTTAATAAGTAACACATGTCACTCCATGAGTGGAGCTCCTTATCTTAATTTTTAATAGAGCCCATAACTTAAATGCTTTATATAGTAATACTAGACGAGTACCCGTGCATAGCAACGAGATTTTATAGCGATAAAAAAGAGAGAGATGAACAAACACAGGCGACGAATTCTATGTGAATTTATCTTAAATAGTACAATAGATTTTAGTTTACATTGTACAACCAACATAAAAACATATCTATCAAATTAAATACGTACCAAATAACCCACCAAAACAGGGTTGACCCTCGGGACGCTTCAAACCGATGGGTTGACCCGAGTTTAATTTTACAGTTTTCGATCCCAACCTAGCAATGTCTGACCCGTTTAAATCAACTCAGTTTTCCGACCAGAACAGGTTCAAGCGCTTGAACATACCCGGGTCGAACCGGGTTTAAAAAATTATGTTTAATTCCCAAAAAAAAATCTTCACAACTTTTTATTATTTTTCGTTTATAACCTAATAAACTTTTTTTTTATCAATAAATTATC
>LBNU01035478.1:3612-18400 GCA_014162995.1 Artemisia annua
ACTTTGATAACCAAAGACCCAAAAATGCCATTTTCCCAATTATTTAATACCCAAGGACCGATTTTTGACATTTTCAAAAGTTCAGGGACCTGTTTTGCATTCACCCAAAAATTCATTCCAAGGACATTTTGACAACTAAGAGTATTTCAAGGACCGTGAATGATAAACTCCCACATTTTTAAACTCCAGGACATTGTTGCCAAACTAGAAAGTTGGGGGACTGAAACTGCAATTCTGCAAACTTTGCTCGTTTTTCATTTGTTTTTAACATTTTGCATTTGAGGACACATAAAACACGATCCTTGGATATTTTCATCATTTGATGTGATTTTGCGTGTTTTCAGATGTTTTGCGTTTCAGATTGACCAAACAATGATGAGTGTTTGGCACTCATCAATCTTTATCGGGACTTACGGACTAAAAACTATGAAACGAGATGCTTATGAAGAAATTCATTTCTCTCACAAAAATAAAATAATGAGATACAAAAATAGGAAAATGGGAGCAAGAGGTGCACGAGTAACTTCCATGGGTAGCGTTAGCATCTAACTTGTATTTAAATAATGATCCGTTTTTACGCTTAGTTTGGGAGCTTGTGAAAAATCAGGGACGATGAATTTTATCCAATCGGTCACTTTTCTATTAATCGTGTTCTTGCTCTATGACCCTTAATCGTTATTGAAAGATAATGAAAGTCAAGCACACCGTCATAAGCTGAAGTAGTGTAATATATGATGTACATAGTCAAATATGGAAAGCCGGGGCGTTTTAGGGAATAAATGATTTCGTATCTCTTTCGAACGTTTTGCTACTTTCCAATGTTAGTAAAGAGAGGTTTGAAATTATTTATCTTTAAAGCGTGACGTGATTACATTGCGTGAGGACACGCAATACCTTAGTCTGGGGGATTTTGGTATGTGCTTATTCACATACCTTTTATTCACCATTTTCAGGCTCTATAAGACCAAAAACTAACGTTAAACGCCAAAGATATCGTGTTTTTGTATTTATGACTGTGCAAGAAAGGATATTGCAAAAACAACATAGAAATCAACCAAAAAGCCTAAAACGAGCACGAGATGTGGAAAAGAGTCTTAAAGTGAAGCCGAAGATGAAATCTACTTAAGAAAAGCCCGTGACGACGAATTTATTCCTTAAAGGCTCAAGAAAATAAAAGAGACGCTTAATCGAAGCTCAAAGTTAATTATCAAGATAAGCTTCACAAATTCGAGCAAGTGATCACTTTTAAGTCTTCAAAGACCTTTTGAAAGCACGTCAACACGCTACCTCAAGTTACAAGGATTTACATTTAGTCTTTAGAACGCTTAGTAGAGTTGTAATAGAGTTTATGTCGTGTTTTCATTAAATGTAAAAGTCTAGGGGGCAAAGTGTACACGATGTAAACAAGGAAGCCTCCTTGGCTCCTTTAAATAGTACCCCTTAGCTTCATTTTGTGTTGGTTAGTCTTAGTTTATTTTGTGTATTAGTGTAAGTTTTATTTTATGCAAGTTTATTATTCATGTCTTAAATCTTTTCTTTAGCTTATTTACATGCCTCTCTTAATCTTTCTTTTATATCTTCACATCTTTTTGAGCTTATTTTGGTGTCTTATTAATCTTTTACAAAAACTTATAATACTTCTACCACCTTTGAATGTTTTCTTTTCGTATGATATAAAATAATGGGGTAAAGCTTATTTTGGTGTCGTGGCTTATTTGTCTTATTAATCTTTTACAAAAACTTATAATACTTCTACCACCTTTGAATGTTTTCTTTTCGTATGATATAAAATAATGGGGTAAAGCTTATTTTGGTGTCGTGGCTTATTTGGTAGCTTAGTTAGTGTCTAAAACTAGTTTCTTATTAAGTCTTTATAAGTTTTTATCAATTTTATTCATTAGTTTTACGTAAAAAAATTCATCAGTGTCTAAAAATTATTCTTGCGAGTATGTCTTTAGGGTTTTGCGAGTAGGATAAAAATTTTCTGTCTTAGCGAGTATCACTTAGGTATTAGCGAGTATGGACAAGTTTCTTGCGAGTATGGTTGTTTTTGGTTCTTGCGAGTATGGTTGTTCCATTTAGCGAGTATGAACTTTTAATCCTAGCGAGTATCATTAACAAAATAGCGAGTATGCTATCTTTGGATTGCGAGTATCATCTTGGCATCCTTTATTTTGCGAGTTTGGTTTTCAACTTGTGTCTAGCGAGTATGGATTCAAGGTCTTTGCGAGTATGAGTCAAAATTTCATAGCGAGTATGAGTTCCATTTATTAGCGAGTATCATTCCTAGGTGTTGCAAGTATCATTTTCATTTTTCTTTTGAGTCAAGTCTCGTTTTCTAATTTTCCCATCTTATTTCTTTCATAAGCCGAGCTAGGCTTTTATTTACTTCATCGTTTCATCGAGTGGAGTTTTATTTGGTTCATTCCTAAACGATAATCCGCCGAAATTTCTAAAAACATTTCTAGTTTCATTTAACTTAGCTTGATTTCCTTTCTTATTAGTCTAAGTATTATTACATTAAACCTTTTATCATTTCTTTAGTTAAACTTCTATTTTCGTTAATTAAATACAAAACTCCAAAAACATTTTCCTTTTTACTTTCTTTTATATTTTAAGGTTTAAATTTCATTTCCCTTTCGTTTAATCTAGTTTTATGTTCTCTTTTCTTGTTAAACTTATTTCTTTTAATCTAGTACTTTCTTACATCTAAGTTCTAAACAAATTTTCGTAGTGTAAACAAAAACCAAATCTCATCTTTTAAACTTATTCATCTCACATAACTCACGACCCAAGTGACAAGATCAATTCAACCTCGTTGGGACAACGATCCGTGTTTAAGCTTCACCGCTTAATTCTGCCACGATCAAATACGATGCATATATCATCAATGGGTATACCTTTTGTAAGAAATGTCATGAAGGCAAAGTTTACCAGAACAGTGGGGTTAGTGTTGAGGCATTAGATATGCACATATCTAAAGAAGTTGCAACCACAAGGAAGCGTTTTATTATGGTGTTTTGCAAGAGATATGGGAGCTAGATTACCGTTACAGGCAAATTCCACTTTTCAAATGTGATTGGGTTAATCGCAAAGGTGGTGTGAAACGCGATACTATTCTTGGGTATACATTGGTTGACCTGAATAATTTAGGCCACAAGGTTGATCCGTTCATATTAGCCTCACAAGCACGACAAGTGTTTTATGTGCAAGACCAGTTAGATAAAAAATTGTCTATTGTGTTTAAGACACCTCCCAAGAATTACAAAGATAAGTATGATGAAGTCGATGAGGAATTTAGTACCGTCATTCACCAGCACAATGATAACATATTGCCACGTGTGGATCGACGTGACTTTGGTAACGAATCACGAACTGAGTACTATCGAACCGACTGTGGAGGTGTTGTTATACGAAAATCCAAGTAAACCATGTTATGTAATAAGAGCTTGGGAATTGTCCAATGTATTTAGGTGTTTGTGTTATGTTATGGCTGTATAGTTTTGTTTGGTTGTTGTTTCATGTAACATTGCCTTTATGGTTCACTTTCTTAATAAATTTACCTTAATTAAGCAAACAAAAAATGTTTGAGCTGTTATTTATGCGTATTTTGTGTGACTATTGTTCATCCAAGTGCAACATGAAATTGATATTTGTGTGGCGTTTTGTAATATTTAGTCACACAAATTAAAGCATGTTTCTTTTGGGTATTTAGTCACACAAAACTAACCATAAAGTGACCAAAATTGTTAGTAACTATGACCATATATGCTATTTAAAGTCAAGGAATGTGTATTTTTTATGACTATTGATCATCGAATTGCCACATGAATTAGGTTTTTGTGTGGCCTTTGGTAACATTTAATCACACAAACCATGGTTTTGGGAGTGTATTTACTCTCATATAACTAGCCATAAAGTGACCAAAAGTGTTAATAAGTGTGACCATATGATGTTTAAAGTTAATGAATGTGTATTCTGTGTGACTATTGATCATCCAATTGCCACATTAATTTGGTTTTTTTGTGGCCTTTACTAACATTTAGTAACACAAAGCATGTTTTTGGGAGTGCATTTAGTCACATACAACTAACCATCAAGTGACCAAAAGTGTTAATAAGTATGACCAAATGCTGTTTAAAGTGAAGGAATGTGTATTTTGTGTGACTATTGATCATCCACTTGCCACATGTCATAATTCTCAATTTCAGGTCATTTTCCTAAGTCTTAACATTTTCCTATTCACAAATTTCAATTCAACATATATTTTTTTTCCTCCTCCTTTGACCAAAAATCATTCTTTGATTTTATAAATCATTCCTTGATTTTTAGGCTTACGGTTTTATGTTTAAAAGACATTAAATACCAACCGACACTAGACTGAGCCTAGTCTAGACATTATAAGTCATTTCAAATCATTATTATCACATTAGAAAAGTAACATTTTACTTTTCTCAATTTTACACAATATTCGTACATTTTACGTATTACGCGTTTTAGACCCGTGTTTCCAGTTTTAGCAGGGTTTTAGCACCCCAATGGAACCTACTACTCATTTTATATTTTATTATGGAGTATATTGACATGTTTAACCATTCTTTCAAGTTCCACATTTTACGATACCCGGTTTTTACGTTTTGAGGCTTAATCATTTACGGTTAGCATTTCCCGGAGTCAAAACTAACCAAATAACTTGGATAATATCATCCAAGGCACACCTCATCCCCCCTAGCTTGTGTGAATCGCCAATAGGGGGGGGGGAGTCACACCTTAAGGTGTCTTGATCTTATGCTAAGTGATCTAGGATGTATACATGTGTTTAAGCTTGTCATGTAAGCTTTGACTAAGTCTTAAGTTCTAACCTCCTCAAAGGCATAATAGCCCCTCCCCTCCCTTTTGTTGCCGTCCACCATCACACACACAAACACAATCTCCTTAGCAATTTACTTCAAGTTTCATACATGATACAAGTGCTTCAACAACATAGAAACACTAGTTAGGTTTTGATTCATCAAAACTACTTCCAAACCCTAGAAACTTTGGTGATTTCTCTTGAGTTTGAATCCACTCAAGTCACCTCAACTTTTATCATCTCTCTTTCAAGAATACAAGGGTAGAAAGATTGCATGAAGTGAAGTAGGGTGAAGCTTAAGTCTATCAAAGTCCTTACCTTACATGTTAACTTCCTTTCTTTATTGAAAGCCAAAAGTTGTAAGCAAAACCCTAACATACTTCTTGTTAAATATCATATTCATGTTATTTACATATCATTCATGCTATATTTTGTCTTGTGATCATGTCCATGATGTATATAAATGGGTAAAACAAGTTATTGTAAATGATTGTTAACTTATGTTATTTAAACAAGTAAACTAGTGACTTTCTTGGTGAAATCTGATCAAAATGGTATAATTATGAAATTGGACAATTACATATTGTAGTAGAGGACTTAACTAGGAAACCATAGCAACTTGAACCACTTAAAATGAGTACATGAGTAAAAAGTTATGACCATTTGAAGTTACCAAAACTTTGCAGCAAAACTGCCTAAGTACCTTCTGTGACAGAACATAAAACACGCAAAAAGAGGCCCTTCTGGTTCGTTTCACGAAAAAGTTAAATCACGAAAGTTGTCCGGAATCACGTTTTCGTCAAAAACTCAGGTGCACGTATCCAGAAAACCAATAACGAATGAGACTTTCTTCAGTTTCTTAACAGCTATTTTATATACCAAAGTCACTATATAATAGTTATGGTTTAATAAGACCAAGAGGTCTAATGACCTAAATTTAAGACCACAACCATGGCTAAAGCCAAGGTTGAGTCTCAAGACCATGGAACAATGACCAAAGGTCACGGCAAGGCCATGACTAAATGACCATATAAACTTACCTAGGCGAAAACATGAGCTAAAGAGCTAGCGATAACTTAAACATGCAATTTGGATCTACTCCATCTAAAGAACCATGAGTACTTACAAGTAGTTGTCATACAAGATTTAAGAAACTCATCCTAATAACAATCTTCATGTAAAAGTAAACTTTCCTAAGTTTATTCAAATATTGGACATGTAACTTTTCGGATCAAACTTATGTATATATATATATATATATTATCAAATACTACAATAGTAGGGAGCCTCATGTGAGGAGTTCATTAAGTAAGCCGTCGAGATGAGTTGTGGATTTACGAATTAAAGTGTCCTGGCTCCTCGAACGTTTACTACATGACTTCTGAATTATATCGGCCCGAACGGTAGTAAACGATATATAAACTATACATGTTTCATGAACCATTTCTTTTCAAAGAATTACACTATACTTTGTACCACATCATGGACTAAATGCAAGAAATATATAGGCAATTCTTCATATTCTTTCCTCCAATCCTAAGTCGCAACATCCTATTATAGGTTGCTCGTAGAAACCTTCGCTATTCGACCATCATATTCACTACTTGCTACATAACTTAAGGTGAGTTTTCATAGCCCCGTATGCATTCTTTTATTGTTTTCAAATCCCACGGGGGAGAATACATTGCACCATTTTTGTACGGACCTAAGTATACAAATTCAAGTACAATGCTTAAGTTACCACATTGCCTATGAAAGTTCCCCTATTATCATGAACCGTTAATTGTGCATAAGCGATAGTGAGTGGATAGATCTATTGAGGGTGACGCCTCCATCCGTGTTGGGGTTACCAACAGTCAAGCGGATGCATTTCATTTTTATTCATATTAGAGTGTCTGGCAAAACACTCTTTAGGGGCATTACATACAGTCAAGCTTCGGGGTCATGAGCTTAAGGGCTATTGTACTATTTTTCATTGACTATTGTCATACACATATATACTTATGGTTGCCGTATAACATTCATTTTCATAAACCTATGATTTCTCACCAACATTATTGTTGACCGTTTTAGCAATGTACTTTCAGGTAACTAAAGTAACAACATGTGACTTGCATATGGACCATCATGGAGTCGAGGAATCGACGCGTCTCACTCTTTTACTTCATTGCACTTATGTATCGTTTGATCTTGTCGTACTTGTTTTCCAATAAATTTGTAAAACCTTATGGGACCTATGTTTGTAAACTCTGATGTTTTAAATAAAATGATCAAACGTTGTATTTACAAAACGACACTTTAGGTCGTTCAATATAACCTTGTTTGAGATGCCATGATCGTTACACCCAGGTATTCAATTCCGCTGCCATATAACAGGTAAATTCAGGGTGTGACAGATTGGTACCAGAGCAAAGGTTATAGCGAACTAGGTTGTCCTTATACCCTAGACTATAACTACCCCATAGTAGCATCTCATCATTACATCATAAGTGCATATTCATTTTTTTATGAGACTTCATTACACGGATTATTCATTTCATTTTACATTCTTTGTCACAGAGATCCACCAGAGTATGTCCTACCAGAGTTCAATCCCATCATACTTTCATCCAGACACTGAGATGGCCCGGATGCTATGTCACTCCCAGCTGAATTGTCCCATCACCAGTTCATCCAGCACCTGTTGGCATCACCCCACCATCTCCAGCACCCTCCAGTCAGCCACTAAGTGACCAGCTCGAGAGGATACGAGGCCTTTTAATGAGGACGAGGTTGCCCCTACCCCCACATAACTCTCCTTTTGCACCAATCCTCTGTGTTGCGTGCAAGTGACTAATTCGCAAATGCTGTCAATTTACCTACCTTCAGCCACACAAATATTTGAATGTGTGGCTGTTCCAAATCGACCATGTGTGACCATAGGTCGTTTTTGTACTAGTGAGCCTTGAATTTAAAATAAATGATAGTAATGGTGCTATATGTTGTACGGATGGGAGAGGAGTGCAAGAGAGAATTTGAGAGATATTTAGTTAATTTGCATGAGATAATGATCTAGTCTTAGGAATTTTATATTATCTACAATCCATGTGTCTAGTTTAGATGAAAGGAGTGTTTTACTAGAGCCATGTGGCTCTTGTGTTGGCTAAATACACGCCACCTCAAAGCATGAGGTGGTTAGTGTATAACTTCATTGATAAGTTTTGGTTTATAAGGTATAGTTTGATCCCGGTAATTACTAATGTTAACCCGTTAAGTCACAAACTTAAAACCGGGCAACATAAAAATATAATACTTACAAAAAAGTTAAAACTTATCAATATACTCCAACTAAGTATATTAAAGGTGTGATAAGCCTAACGGAGTGCGCTTATGTTGTTAAAATCTAATAACGTAGGTTTGAGCACACGTCTTACGTAAGAGATAAAATGCTCACGTAAAAATGACAAAATGACAATAGTTCACATAAAAAATGACTATTGGCGAAATATAAATATTTTGAACACATAGGCTTATCCTAGTCTTGTGTTGGTCGTGAGGAAATTTTACACGATTAAACTTTCGAGATTACTTATAAAAGTAATTAAAAGTAATATGATACAACGTAAAATAGTAAAGTATAGACCTGAAATGTACGAGGAGTTACAGCCTCCCCCTGTTACGGGAATGATGTCCTCATGATTTAGTTTGATGTACCCGAGAAGAGATGCGGATATTTCTGTCGCATTTGATCCTCTCTTTCCCAGGTGTATTCAGGCCCTCGGCGAGAATTCCAACGTACTTTGACAATGGGGATTCGACTTTGTTTCAACTGTTTGACTTCACGGTCCATTATTTCAATGGGTTCCTCAATAAAATGTAGCTTGTCATCGAGCTTGATCTTGACTAGTGGAATGACAAGGCTTTCATCAGATAGACATTTCTTAAGATTTGACACGTGGAAAGTATTATGGATTCCACTTAATTCTTGAGGTAGCTCAAGTTTGTATGCTACCGGACCAATCCTTTCCAGAATTTTGAATGGTCCAATGTATCGTGGACTCAGTTTTCCACGTTTTCCGAAACGGATTACTCCTTTCCAAGGCGAGACTTTTAGCATAACTCTGTCTCCAACTTGAAATTCTAAGGGTTTTCGCCTAGTATCAGCGTAGCTTTTCTGGCGATCTCTAGCAGCTTGTAGTCTGCTCCTGATCTGAATAATCTTTTCAGTTATGTCCTGTACAATCTCTGGACCTGTGAGTTGGACATCGCCAACCTCATTCCAACAAACGGGAGATCAACACTTTCGACCATACAAAGCTTCGAAAGGTGATGATTTAAGACCGGAATGATTACTATTGTTGTAAGAAAATTCGACTAATGATAAATGATAGTCCCAAATTTTACCAAAGTCGATGTTAAAAGCTCGTAGCATATCTTCCAAGGTTTGTATGGTTCTTTCGCTTTGACCATCTGTTTGCGGATGATAAGCAGTACTCATGTCTAGCTTAGTTCCAAAAGCTTTCTGGAGTGACTGCCAGAAATTTGAAGTGAATCTGCTATCCCTATCTGAGATAATAGAAATTGGCACACCGTGCCTAGAAACTATTTCCTTGAGATACAGGCTGGTCAGCTGGTCCATATCATAAGTTTCTTTGATTGGAATGAAGTGAGCAGATTTTGTAAGGCGGTCAACAATTACCCAAATGGCGTCATAACCGCTCGGTATCCTGGGTAATTTAGTAACGAAATCCATCGTGATTCTTTCCCATTTCCATACAGGAATCTCAGGTTGTTGTAATAATCCCGATGATTTTTGACACTCAGCCTTGACTTTAGCACAAGTCAAGCATTTACTGACGTATTTGGCAATATCAACCTTCATGTTAGGCCACCAATATAGCTTTTTAAGATCGTGGTACATTTTGTCGAGCCTCGGATGAATGGAGTACTTTGACTTATGCGATTCATGCATAATCAGATCCTGTATACCTCCATAGAGTGGTATCCAACTTCTGTCTTTGAAGCATAATGTTCCATCGGAACGCTTTACAAAACTGTTTTTGTTCTCTACCATATCGTCGAGATTTTCTTTGGGTCGATTTTCTTCCTTGATAGCTTCAGTTTGTACTGCAAGGATTTGTGAGGGGAGTGGTGATACTATCATCATTCCCAATGACCTCACCTTTAGAGGTTTGAGTCTTTCCTTTCTACTGAGAGCATCTGCTACGACGTTTGCTTTACCCAGGTGATAATGAATTTCACAATCGTAATCACTAAGTAATTCTAACCAGCGGTGCTGTTTCATGTTTAGCTCCTTCTGGTCTAGAATATGTTGCAAACTTTTGTGATCCGTGTATACTATACACTTTGTGCCATAGAGATAATGTTTCTGAATTCGGAGAGCAAAAACGACTGATCCTAACTCCAAGTCATGAGTGGTGTAGTTTTTCTCGTGATTTTTAAGTTGTCGAGAGGCGTAAGCTATCACTTTCTGTATTTGCATTAAGACTGCACCCAAACCCTTATGTGAGGCATCACAGTACACGACGAAGTCGTCACTGCCTTCGGGTAAGGTTAATATAGATGCACTGCACAATTTCTCCTTTAGAATTTGAAATGCTTTTTCTTCTTTTTCGCCCCAATTGAATTTCACGTTCTTTTGAGTCAATTTAGTTAAAGGCTTTGCTATCTTGGAAAAACCTTCAATGAATCTACGATAATATCCAGCAAGTCCTAAAAATTGACGTATTTCTGTTGGATTCGTAGGGGCAGCCCAATTCTTTATGGACTCGATCTTTGCAGGATCCACATGAATACCATGACTATCAATCACATGACCCAAGAATTGTACACTTGAGATCCAAAATTCACATTTCGAGAATTTAGCGTACAACTTTTCTTTCTTGAGTAGTTCTAGGATTAGCTTGAGATGTGTTTCGTGTTCTTCTTTACTCTTAGAGTAGATCAGAATGTCATCTATAAATACAATCACAAACTTATCCAAGTATGGTCTACACACTCGATTCATAAGATCCATGAATACTGCTGGTGCATTGGTTAGACCGAAAGGCATAACTTGGAACTCGTAGTGACCGTAACGAGTCCTGAATGCTGTTTTTGGAATATCCTCTTCTCGAACTCTAAGTTGGTGATATCCTGATCGCAAATCGATCTTGGAATACACGCTTGAACCTTGGAGTTGGTCGAAGAGGTCATCGATTCTTGGAAGTGGGTATCGGTTCTTTACAGTTAGTTTATTTAACTCCCTGTAGTCGATGCACATTCTAAAGGATCCATCCTTCTTTTTAACGAATAGGACTGGAGCTCCCCATGGTGACGAGCTTGGTCGAATAAACCCTTTATCTGTAAGTTCTTGCAATTGGTTGGATAACTCTTGCATTTCTGAAGGAGCTAAGCGATATGGTGCTCGAGCAACTGGTGCGGCACCTGGCATCAGCTCGATTTGGAACTCCACTTGTCGAGGTGGTGGGAGTCCGGGTAAATGATGCGCGGGATTGCGACCACGCACTAGGGTTTTACTTCTCAAGGGATCTTGAGAAGATTGCAATCCCCACCAGGCAGTGTACCTGACCGATGTAGTATAGTGTAGTGGCAAGTACCGGGGGATTGATCGTTCTCTACGGGAATAGTGTCGTTAGGATTGAAAAGCTACTCTAATAGGTCTAAGGGTGAGGGAAGATTCTTTTTTGTATTTTTATATTTTTATGAAAGCAAGTAAATATCTCGGGTTTGAAGGAGTGGGAGGAATTAGTTGCTAGTCAACTAACCCAAATAACTACAATTGCAAATAAAATACAGTAAAATAACAAGAAAATAAATGTTTGTGAAAAATATATGGAGAGAAGTGTGTTTACTTAGATTTCCTTACTCCCTAACTATCTTTTACCGATTGAGTAGTGTGTATTAATTGCGTGGATGACGGATTGTATTCCTTAATAACGGTCGTGGGGGTGTGTACGGACTTCCCCAACTCTATAAGCTCCTACTTCACTCTTATGTCGAGCCAGCTAAGAAGCTCCTAACATGGGATCACTAGAATTCGCTCATGCATTAAATACAATCGAATAACCTTAGTACACCTTGGTTCATGTTTCTTAAGACGTTCAAGCATGTTACCAATTGGAAGTCTGCCAGTTTTCTTAAGCGTAACATCGATAAACATTCATCCAATACAATTAATAACACACCATTCAATCAATAATCAATAGTTAGATTTCATTAGATCTAAGCAAACACAAAGAAAACCTAGCCTAGCATGTTAAACAAAAGACAAGAACAAGATAGAATCAAACAACACATAGACATATTGTCAATCGAATAACCTTAGTACACCTTGGTTCATGTTTCTTAAGACGTTCAAGCATGTTACCAATTGGAAGTCTGCCAGTTTTCTTAAGCGTAACATCGATAAACATTCATCCAATACAATTAATAACACACCATTCAATCAATAATCAATAGTTAGATTTCATTAGATCTAAGCAAACACAAAGAAAACCTAGCCTAGCATGTTAAACAAAAGACAAGAACAAGATAGAATCAAACAACACATAGACATATTGAATAATTAATTGATTACTTATCTTCAATGTAACATGGAAGATCTCAAGGTGAAAAAACTTGAAAAAGCTGCTAAAATTCGTCTAGGGTTTCTCCCTAACAAGTTCGTTCCCCACAAGTTCCACACTTAATGACTAAAAATTATGAGAATATATATAGAAAATCAGATCTGACGGCGTCACGTTATAGCCTTGACGCCGTCACCTCGCCGTGATTAGGGTTTCTTGATGGCCTTCTTGACGCCGTCCCCCTTTAATCTCCCAAAATCCATTCTGGCCTATCAAGGCTTGACGGCGTCACATCCATGCTTGACGCCGTCTGGGGTACTATTCCAGCAGATTTTAGCACTTTGTCGAATTCTTCACTTTTATGCTCCAAAAACGTCCAAAATGCTTCCTTTTCCAGAATTTCTCTCCAAAGTACCTAAAATGCCAAAAGGAACGATTTAGGGCAGTAATTGATCAAATAAGTACGATTTAGGGCTTAAATGACCCCCGAAAAGCGGTACACTTTTCGCCTTATCAAATACCCTTACACTTGAGATTTGCTTGTCCTCAAGCAAATGCGCTTTTATTCTAATCAAAATACAAGTTAGGGGTCATTTAACACTAATATAAAAGTAATTACAACAAATAATCGTTCCACTTTAATCATAATAAGCACGGAGATTACACACTAGCACCTCACAAGTAGTGTTTAGATACTCACATCTCTCAGGTGTCATAGAATTATATCTTATAAATGAAAACGAACAATATCTCTCACTACCTGTTATAGCAAATAGATTACCATAGGCTTGGGAAAGGATCAAAAACCTTCTCCACTAGGCGTAAGCACCTAAGATAAACTATCAAAGAGGCCTTTACAAAAGGGTTGTAATGAGGTGTAGGGATATGATAAACACGGTTTTGTTGGATAAGGGATATTTTACTGGTGGCGAGTTAAAGATCTTAATTAATTACATGTACAATATGGCGTTGCTAAGCCAAGACTAGATTCGACTAACGCTAATTCAAAAACTAAAACGGGATGGTAGTCCATATGTTTTTTTCTACTTTTCTTTTTCTCATTTTTTTTGTATTTTTCTTGATTTTTTTTTCATACACTCTTACCCTACCATCCAAAATAATACATCATAGGGGCCTCGGTTCTCTCCCCTTACACTTGAACTTTTACATACTTTACAAATAACTAATCTAATGACTCAAATTAAGATAATCGAAACACTTGGAGTACTTTTTTAAAATATTTAGCACATATGGGGGTAATAATGTTGTTCTTCCCCATTACTCCATTACACTAGTACTTTACCCATGAGTCCCAATCGTCCGAAAACAATATGTACAAGGATATGACTCGACTTAGCAACCATGTAATCAATTAGATAATTAACTAAGGGTTTAAACAAATGTTGTCACAATAATGCACTAAAGGTGAGTGCATACAAGGTAGGCTAAGGCGATTTGGGTGTACATTTAAGTGGGGTGTAACAAATTCTTCCTTTAAGTTAAATGCTTAAAGTTAGAAACAAAAGGATAGGCTCTGGAGGGTGTACTAGGGGTATCGTGTACCAAAGATGGGTACAACGCAAAGGTGTGGGAGAATTACTTGACCGATGTAGCCATAGTAATTATAACAAAAACACAGGTGTAAAACAAGGGTTAATCCTAATGCCTCTTATCATGTAGTAAATCTAACTACACGAAGGTAGTCTCACTTGTGGATTCGGGATGGTCCTATCGCAAGTTCTAGAATCTAAGTGCTACCGGTACACACATCATAGCATAAATGCTTTTCCTACCAATTCTAGGGGCGAACCTCATATATTTGGGGTGGAAAATTTGTTTAGTGGTACGGTTTTGTGCTAGTCATATAACTCCTATCCATGAGACGCTTATTAAGACCAAAGTTTCACTCGTATATGTTGTAAAAAATTTTAAATTTGGCACTAAAATTGCCCTAACAGGTATTTCTCTCAGTTTTATTACACACCTACCATTAAACAAACAAAAATCAAGCGTAATTGCATTCGATAAGGTATCGTAATTTTACCCCCCCCCCCTTACACTTAAGATGAACATTGTTCCCATTGTTCAAATAACAAGATGTAAAAGTAAATAAGGTAAAAGAATGAGATCAAATACTCCCCTGATTCGCTCGGTAGATAAAGTGGTAACATGGTTAGATCTTCTTCCAAGAAAATGAACGCTCAAAGCTTCCCTTCCGAAATATAAATCATCTTCTTGTCCAAAATAACCTGTTAAATCTGAGAAAACAAACACGAAAACCTGCACAACATCGGCGGGATAAATCTGTATAAGGATATAATGCTTGTGGAATGAATATTTTGCAGATTCCTGGAGTTTATAAGTTAGA
>LBNU01035478.1:22585-37995 GCA_014162995.1 Artemisia annua
GTTAGCAGCTGCAGTTGCTCGCTCGGCTGCAAGTGCGGCAGCCACTCTATCAGAAATCATTTTCTCGATAGAGGCGTTGCTTTTTCTTTCAGGCGGCATATTTCTATCAATCAAACAAGAGATATGGTATAAGTATATCATTGGATAATAAGCACGATTATAATAGAAATGATAGAAGAATAACATTGGAAATCAGGGTCACAACACAAGGCGAGATAAATTAATACAACAAAGTCACATTCATACATATTATATCCGTTACATTGATTACAAAATCGAAACCTATAACAGGTTTCTTCAAAATTTACTGACTGAGACTCTCAGTCAGTATTTACAACATCCGCTAGGTATTACATAATTTACAAAGTCTTCTAACTATTATGGTAATACTAGTCTATCAGGGATCAGGAGACTGCTGCGGCTCGGGTTGATCATCATTCCCGTGAATGGCTAACACGTCGATGCTGTCTGTAGGGCGATACTCCCTAGAGCCCCTCAAGTCTTGATACATGGCAAGCATCTCTGCTCGTACGGTATAAAGATCAATCTCGAGCCTATAACGATCTACTCGAGCTATCTCTAGCATAGTCTCAGCTGAAGCTAAGCGGTGCCTTAGCTCACTGATTTGCTTACCGTCTTCGTCTTGTGCTTTCTCCATATGAGTTACTTTGTCCTTGACTACTTGAAAACCTGTTATTGGATCTAAGACTGTATCTTCAACATGAGTCAGGCCATCTCGAATATAACGCATATCCATAACAGCCATATCAGCACGGTCACGAGCTCTAATAGCTTCGGTTCTTGCTGAAGAGATTTCGGTTTGACGGAGATGCATTCCCCGTGTTAAGAACTGAGTTTGGTTTTGAAGTGCTGTGACGTCACGTCTTAAGCATCCCATCTCATATCTTGGGAAATTTGGAAATGTGTTAGAAGGTCCTCCAACTTCATAAGTAGAGGAAGGGCCTCCGATGATATAAGGTCTACCTTCAGTAATGGGGGTAACCGTAACATGAACCTCAGAGTTTGCTGGAGTAAGTGGTGAAACTGGTGACAGTGGAGGTGGAGATCCAACAGGTATGACATCCGCCTGAAGAGGGTCTTCTTCCTCTTCGTCATTATCAGAAATCATATCCATGTCGTCATCATCATGATGGATCATATTTTCATCCTCTTCCGGATCATTGTCCGGATCATCTTCTTCCTCGTCTGCCAGATCTTCATATGGATCCTCATCCTCGTCCTCCCCAAAGTCAACAGCATCAAGATAATCATCATCTTGATTAGGAGGATTTTGTTCTTGGATAGGAGCCTGTGGTGCTTGCTCATGTTGAGCTGGTATAGCTTGATCTGGAGCAACGAGATTGTGATCTGGGGATGGTGGTACAGACATGATGTCTGCATAAAAGTATACATGTTCGAATCAGTTAAATGTTCATAGCAATGAAATTAAAACAGTAATATGTCAAATAGTAGGCATGGCACACGGAACATAAAGACTATAATAAGTGAAGCGGTAATAGTAGTTATAGTGTAGGTGTATAATGCACCCTGGTTCTCTATAACTGTAGCTCTGATGCCAATCTGTAACACCCCTAGTCTCGTATAGCAGCGGAAGCTAAACAAGGGTATTACTTATTAACACAGAGTACAAATACAGAAAACGACTCTAAAATGAGACGTTTTTAAAATACATTATCATTCGAATTTATTCATAATATCAGAGTAGAGGTCCCATAATGTACATAATAAGTTTAAAACATTATCGAATGATAATATGCATAGTCTTCCAAATATCCATTCCGTGTGCCTTCACTTGTGTGCCAGATATATCTTAAGGACCTGAGATAAAACATGCCGAAAAGTCAACACAATGGTTGAGTGAATCCATAGGTTTGAAAACAGTAGTGGACAATAAAGTTCATAGTATAATTGCAATGTGCGCAATCATCATCTTGATAGTTATTATTGCTCTAAGCTCATGGCACGCACGACTGACTGTATATATATATCACCATACGATATATACATTAAACAATTTGCCCCGTGTAGGTACTATGCCAAATACCTAGAAATTCAAAAATAGTGCGTTTGTGATATCCGCTGTATGATTAACACAAACGGGATTCGTCAATCCCGATAGGCCTATCCACAATATTTGCGCTCACTCGCGACAACAAGTGATTAGTGGTCCATGATATGGGGACTTTTGGCATAAACAACTTAGACATGCATGCAATAATACAATCAAGGCTAGCATTCAGTTTGCATGTAATTGTCCATAATAAAAGTTTTAGCATGTATCTCCCCCACAGAGTTTATAAAACATTTAAATAAAAGTTGGGGCTATGAACTCACCTTAGTATTTAGTAGTGGATTTTAGCAACAGATAGTGTATACGAGAGAACGATCTTTAATGATAACCTATGAGAGTATAGTGATCATGTCTTAGTATATTGTACGATAGTGGTGTACAAGTATATGTAAAGTTATTGACTTGATTATGATGTTGTACATTATTCTAGTGATTAGTGAAAGGGAGTGAAGTATTCTTAAAGCATGGTTTGGCTATTAGCCTTTTATAAATGACATCGTACTACCGTTCGGGCTATCAAAATCTAGAGGTCATGTAGTGAACGTATGAGGAGCCATGACACTTTAAATCGTAAATCCACAACTCGTCGATACGACACCCCGAAGAGGCCTCTTGTGATAATGAAACTCCCTACTATTGTAGTACTTATCACTTATAAGTAAAGTATTTGACGAAACAAATGTTGTATAAAAACATTTGTCGTGTTTTGTCAAAAACTATTGGTTAAACTAGTGTAGTGACGTGACGATATAAGCTATGTGTCGTGAAGTGATTTAGTATAATATTTATCAAGTGTAAATTGTGACCTTGTAGTAATGATATATGTGATATGGTCAATTTTTATAAGTTGTCTCCGTCAAGAAAACGAGTCAATTACTTGAACGAGTCTAAATGACAAATTTCGGGTCATCAATTCCCAAACTTGCCGTGCGACAAGACACATAACCTTGAGACAACAACCAAGACCATAGCCGTTGTCATGTCTCGGCTTAGAAGGCCTTGAGGCAACAGCCTTGGCTTAGTCTTGGGTGTGTCTCGGTCTCAAGAGGTCAAAACGCCACCAAAAGTCTTTAGTTATGGCTGTTTTTCAATCTTAAATAGGTCCAGTTAGCTTTTGCAGTTTCTAGCCTTTGTCTTTCACTTTCAGGCTAAAATTCCCACGTTGTGTTACATAAAACATCTTTCTGAGAAACTTTCGTGTTTTATAGTTTCGATGATTCGGACCAGAAAGGGCTCTAATTTGTGATTTAAGATTACTTCAGAAAACTTTTAGTTCCAGCATCTGGCTTTTAGCTTGTAACCTTCATTTAGCCATAACTTTTTAACTACAAACCCTTTTTAAATGATTCAAAAGCTCAAGTTCTAGTTTTTTACTTCCTCTTAACAGATTTTTTAAGGTCATTCACGTCCATGACTCATGATTCAATCAAAACTTCACATAATTACTAGTTACAAACTAGTTGTTTCAAACCATAGATACTAGTTACAAACTAGTTACTAACTTATGTTTTCCTTTATATGTACAACATCATACCATGCCATATTACATATGAAACTTGTACAATATGTAAATTACATTAAAATGAAAGAAAAGCTTGAAAACTAAACTAAGTCTTACAACTTCTTGGATGGAAAACACTAAGAACTCAAGAACACTATCCTAAGCCTTTCAATTACCAACTAGCCTTTCAATCTTCAACCCAACTTGTGGTAGCCTTAAAGAAACCTTGTACTAGTCTTCTACTTTAGTCCTTAGCCTTGTGTAAATCTTGTTGTGAGCTTGGAGTAATAAATCTTCACTTGGTCTAGGTAGAATTCACCATAGTCTTCATTTTCTTCTTAGTATAACTTGTTTCTTAAAGATCAAATATGATGGTGATATGTTGATGGGGTTGTACGAATGAGAGAGGAAGAGAGTAAGATATATGTGACTTTGGTTAATTGTGAGGAGTAGTAGTATATCCAAATACAGAAGCCAGGACTTAAGTGTCATATTTTAAGACATCATGTCTTATAATATAGACACATAGTCTTATGACTATACATAAGAGGCGCCACCTCAAGCATGAGGTGGGGTGGTGCCTTCTTGCTAGCTTGGGAGGTGACTTCATGATGAAGTTATCTTCCTACGATGTATAGTTTGATCCCGGTAATTACTAATGTTAAGCCGTTAAACTTCAAAACTAAAAATCGGGCAACATAAAAATGTAATACTTACAAAAAAATGTCTAAACTTATCAATATACTTCAACTAAGTATATTAAAAGTGTGATAAGCCTAACGGAGTGCACTTATGTGTTAAAATCTAATAACGTAGATTTGAGCACACGTATCACGTAAGAAATAAAATGCTCACGTAAAAAATGACAAAATGACAATAGTTCATATAAAATATGACTATTGGCGAAATATGAGTATTTTGAACACATAGACTTATCCTAGTCTTGTGTTGGTCGTGAGGAAATTTTACAAGATTAAACCTTCAAGATTAATCAAAATGTAATTAAAAGTAAAAAATGAAAAGCTTGAAAACTAAACAAAGTCTTACAACTTCTTGGATGGACAACACTAAAAACCCAAGAACACTATCCTAAGCCTTTCAATCACCAACTAGCCTTTCAATCTTCAACCCAACTTGTGGTAACCTTAGAGAATTCTTGTATTAGGCACCTCCAAGACCTCTTAACTTCAGCCCTGGATACCTTGTATATCTTCCAAATTAACCTTGTAATCTCCAAAACAACTCTTGGTCTAGGTAGAATACTTCATGGTCTTCATTTTTCCTTGGTACTACTTTAGCCTTGAATTTAAAATAAATGATAGTAATGATGCTGTATGTTGTACGGATGGGAGAGGAGTGCAAGAGAGAATTTGAGAGATATTTAGTTAATTTGCCTGAGATAATGATCTAGTCTTAGGAATTTTATATTGTCTACAATCCATGTGTCTAGTTTAGATGAAAGGAGTGTTTTACAAGAGCCATGTAGCTCTTGTGTTGGCTAAATACACGCCACCTCAAAGCATGAGGTGGTTAGTGTATAACTTCATTGATAAGTTTTGGTTTATAGGGTATAGTTT
This sequence comes from Artemisia annua, assembly GCA_014162995.1. Taxonomy (NCBI): domain Eukaryota; kingdom Viridiplantae; phylum Streptophyta; class Magnoliopsida; order Asterales; family Asteraceae; genus Artemisia; species Artemisia annua. The sequence continues at coordinate 27,756 of LBNU01035478.1, forward strand.
GATCCCGGTAATTACTACTGTTAACCCGTTAAGTCACGAAACTTAAAACCGGGCAACATAAATATATAATACTTACAAAAATGTTAAAACTTATCAATATACTCCAACTAAGTATATTAAAGGTGTGATAAGCCTAACGGAGTGCGCTTATGTTGTTAAAATCTAATAACGTAGGTTTGAGCACACGTATTACGTAAGAGATAAAATGATCACGTAAAAGTGACAAAATGACAATAGTTCACATAAATATGACTATTGGCGATATATGAATATTGTGAACGCATAGACTTATCCTAGTCTTGTGTTGGTCGTGAGGAAATTTTTACACGATTAAACTTTCAAGATTACTTATAAAAGTAATTAAAAGTAACATGATATAACATAAAATAGTAAAGTATAGACCTGAAATGTACGAGGGGCTACAGCTCATCAAAAGTTACGTGAATTCTTTCCATGATTTGTCGGGTTCTCTTGTTGTAAATTCGGTATCCCTTACGATCCGGTGCATACCTACAAAAACTCCGATATCAGCCTTAGCCTTAAGTTTTCCCAAGTCTTCACTGTCATTGGTTGGGTAACAAAGTGCACCAAACACACGTAGGAAGGAGAGGTCTGGCTTTCTTTGATGCACTAGCTCACAAGGTGTTTTGTTATGGAGGGGGTGTATCAATCTGTTTTGAGTGTAGCAAGCAGTTGCAATAGCTTCCGCCCAGAGAAACATTGGGGTTTTGGAAAATATCAACATGGTTCTAGTGGCTTCAAGAAGTGTACGGTTTCGTCTTTCAACTACTCCATTTTGCTGAGGTGTGCGAGGAACAGTCTTTTGGTGACTTATCCCAATGCTTTCATAGAACTGAGTAAGTTGTTGATTGACGAACTCTGTTCCATTATCTGTGCGGATGATTCTGACGGTTTTTTTAAGTCNTAGCAAGCAGTTGCAATAGCTTCCGCCCAGAGAAACATTGGGGTTTTGGAAAATATCAACATGGTTCTAGTGGCTTCAAGAAGTGTACGGTTTCGTCTTTCAACTACTCCATTTTGCTGAGGTGTGCGAGGAACAGTCTTTTGGTGACTTATCCCAATGCTTTCATAGAACTGAGTAAGTTGTTGATTGACGAACTCTATTCCATTATCTGTGCGGATGATTCTGACGGTTTTTTTAAGTCTGACTTGCAACTGCTTGATGATTTTGATTATGATTTCTGGAGTTTCATCCTTTGATCTCAAAAATTTCACCCATGTAAACCTGGAGAAATCATCTACTATAACCAGAATGTATCTTTTTTCCATTGATACTTTGAACTCTCATTGGACCACAAAGATCCATATAAAGGGTGTGAAGGACTTCTGAAATGGTGTTGACAGCTTTGGGTTTATGGGTGTATTTCTTGCTTTTTCCCAATTGACATGCAGAGCATAGATGATCTTTTTCGTATTTCAACCTGGGCATGCCACGAACAAGATCTTTACGAGTAAGTTCATTAATGTGCCAAAGTTCAAGTGATTCAACCGGCGATGCCATAGCCATGATTTGTTCTTTGATGCCTTGGAGAGCAAGCAAATGGGAGAGGATCTCATCATGTCTTCGATAGATATGGTATATAAGTTTGTGCCGCGACTGCCCTTGAGTAATTTATCCCCATCAAGTTCTCTAACGAAGCACGTATGTTTTCTGAATGCCACTTCTAGGTCGGAATCACAGAATTGACCAACAGAGAAGAGGTTATGCCCAAGACCGTCTACATAATACACTCTTGAAATAACACTGTCACCAAAAACATAGTCTCCGTACCCCATGATAGCCCCAAATTGATCATTCCCGAATCTAACAGTCCCGATAAACTTATTCACGAAATTTTCGAGCCGCGAAAGATCCCCGGGCATATGTTTTGAGCAGCCTGAGTCCAAATACCACAGGACGATTTGTACGACCTGCATTTGAAAACAGACCAGAATGGATAACTGAAACACATGGATCCCCAAATGCTATTGGGTTCCATTTGGTTAGCACATATATGATCAGAACAATCACAATTTACTTCAGACATGGTGGATGTGATGGTGACATGACTCTTAGACTCAGTAGCCCTAGTATCAAGACAAGTAGTTTCTATGGGAAAGGTTCTACCAGTAGGTTTCCATTCCTTTACAAGCTTTTGTCTATGTGGAATCATTTTTGTTACAGGGCATCTACTACCTAAAGTGAATTTTCTTCCAGTAGGTCTCCATTGGTATCCTACATTGGTGAAGGTCCTTCCAGTTTCTTTCCAAACAAATTTGTTCAATTTAGTTCTTTTAGTTCTCCTAACTCTCTTAGATCTTCTAACCCTCTTAGAACATGTACGATTGATAGATCTCACATATGATAAAACACAAGCATCATGGTTNCTATGTGGAATCATTTTTGTTACAGGGCATCTACTACCTAAAGTGAATTTTCTTCCAGTAGGTCTCCATTGGTATCCTACATTGGTGAAGGTCCTTCCAGTTTCTTTCCAAACAAATTTGTTCAATTTAGTTCTTTTAGTTCTCCTAACTCTCTTAGATCTTCTAACCCTCTTAGAACATGTACGATTGATAGATCTCACATATGATAAAACACAAGCATCATGGTTACTAGAAATTAAGCAGTTATCACATATCTTACACGTTGCAACAGAATTCGAATTAATTACAGCACGCTTAAATCTAATACTAGAATCAACACGATTCATTTTACACATGCAGGTGTTATTGTTCCTAGGGTGGTCTTCTACTTTCATTCCATGAGCACTCTTAGCTGGCGAAGTCATATTGTTCCTTGTATTGCCACTGGGCTTTGACCCGCTAGCATTAGAGTCACTGTTTACTCCTGTAGAAGCAATGACGGGAACATTAGTTGGGTTAACTGCTGCATGTTTATTTGATGATGATGTGCTATGTTCAGACGTTTTCAATGGCACATTAAAGGTAACACGCTTATTTCTACTTAATAGTGGAGGTGCATTAAGCCTATCGTTAATCCTGTTGTGCTTGTTATCTTCCATTGGGCATGTTCCAATAGCATATTCTAGAAGTTCCTGAGATCTTATAGTGAGAAAGAAAGAGTCTAGAACGACACTATCCAGTGGTTTCCTTATCCTATCCTCTTCCACGTTTCACGAAGCAGCTCTAGAATATCCTTAAGATATTGCAGATATGCATAGTGAGCACATTTGTTATTCCTAAGGGGAAGAGAGATATTGATTGCCTCAACATTATATTTATGTGCAATAGAAACTTTTGAAACATTCATTACATCAGTGGTGATTGACATTTTTCCTTTCACCTTCGCCTTTAGTATCTCAATTTCATTTAGCAAAGAGTTTATTTTACCATTGGTTTTCTCATGTGTTACTTTGATTGAGTCGTATAACTCTTTGTAACGCATTTTGCTATTTGAATTTTCAGCTTGGTACCACTCTATATCACAAAGTAGTTTATTAATGGTGTCTTGATGATGAAAATTCTGAGAGTCTACCGACGAAGGTTTATTGGTGTCAGTTACCACATGTTTTGATGACTTCAATTGGGCAATTTGAGTCCTGAGTTTCTGAATCGTGTTAGTGTGAGCTTGAATCTTTTCGTCACATTTGGCTAATTCAAAACATGTATCGATTACAGGAGCATCCGAAGATGTCTTGTTTTTTGAATTTTTAAATCGCTCTTCTAGATTTTGATACTTTAATTGCAAGTTAAGATTATCAACTTCTAGCTTTGACAAATACCTGACCATGTTATCATGATCATCGTTTTGAATTTTTTTCACGCAATTTTTACATTCTCCCCCTCAAGCTCAACAACACGATTCTGAAGGACATTCAATGCAATGGACATTTCATGAAATTGGCACACAGATAACGCAGAATTAGTAGCAGTATAAAACACATCCTGTGCAACACAACTAGCAATCAGATTCTCATTCATGATACGAATGTTTTTTCTCTCAATTTCACTATGTTTAAAATGTAATGCCAGTTGTTTACCCTCGTTTTTAACACATTTAAACACATCTTTCATATCAGCCACTTCTTTGTTTAATGTATCCTTAAGACCTTCAAAATGTTCTTTTACAAGCTTAAAAAATGGCATGACTTCAGTTTGATAGCATCGTTTAGTTTGCTCAAAACCCCGTTCCCCTTCCGTAATACCAGTTGGTGTAATTCTCTTTTTACATGTATTATCAAAATCTTTGAATAATTGACCAAGCACATAAAGAGCAATTAACGTATTATTTTGAGTGGGAAAAGTAAATAGAACAAGATGCATGGGTGTGTTATTAGGGTAGATTGTTGGGCCAGCAATCTTAAACATTGTACGGGTGTTTCCCACAATCCTTTCGGCTTGCATTTTCTCTAGGTCATGGTTCCAGAACACATGCTCGGGAGCTATTCTCTTTTGAGGGACAAAAATTGCAATTCTGTTATCTTCAGAATAATCATATTTGTACAGAGTCTTATTCCTAATGCACATGGGATCCTTTAAATTTTCAGCCAACTTAAGTCTAGTTTCCTTTTCGACTTTAGTTAACTCATTAAACGTTGTCACATCAGGGGGTGCATGACCAGGCTCAGGCAAAACTCACGCATCATATAGTGCAGGTTGAGTATTCTTAACATTCCTAAGGACATTAGTTTTGGGCTTGCCTACATCATCACTATGTTCATCGCATAAAGTTTTATGACTGTAGATCATCTGAGCAGTTTGAATGGTTTGACCTTGTGTGTACAACTTATTTTCAGGTTTATTCTTTAATGTTTTAATTTTGGAAAAATCTTCTAAGAGCTTAGTTTCCCTTTCTTGGAAATCACTTTTCAATGCTTTGACACATTCTTGGATTTCTTGTTTTTATTTAACCGATTGATCCAGTTGTCTTTTCAGTAATTCCAATTCCCTTTTTAAAGTTTCTTCCTTATTATTACGTTCAGAAATAAGTACACGCAATTGCAAATCCATTTTCTGCTCACGATCAGTTAGTTCAAACTTAGCACGTTGTTCATAAATGGCAACCTGATCCTTAAGCATATTAATTCTAGAAACCAATATATTAGTAGGGACATGCTCTAAGGGCTCATACTTGTTACAGTTATTAGTAATTCCGAGAAGTGCACTACTGGATACAACCGACGACCCATTGCTACTCACATATTGTTCATATGGAATTATATTACTATTTCCCATATTAACAGTGCTAGTACCAATGGTATTAGGCGGTTGTATTTCGTGGTGGACCTCTTGGTCATCACACATATTATGCTTGTGAGGCGATGGTGATACCTCAGAGATGATGGGTGCAGTAGATGAGCTAGATGGTTGTCCTGATGAAGCTGCAGCAGACAGATTTTCCATGAAGATGGTTTGTGCAGTAGGTTCATTATCAACATCTGAGTTGAAAGCATCACAGTCATCGGATTGGAATATGTTGGGATAATTAAGGGCCAAATCTTGCACCGGCTGATTATCAACATCAGCATCAAATGTGTTCCCATCATTTCCTGCCAGAAACAGTAACTCCTCCTCATCCCCCCATTCTCTTGAGCTTGCATCAACAGCATCTTGTCCCTGAAGTACTCGGAGTTTTGGGGACGCTTTGGTTGATTGCAATTCCTAGCTATGTGTCCCAATCCACCACAGTTATAGCACTTGGGTTGCCTAGCCTGCCCTTGAAGTGCATTACCAACTCTATTTTGCACATTCCCACGAATACCATTCCTTTGATTCAGATTCTGTCTTGCTTGAACATTTTGCACCACAACTCTCCTATCTTCCACAATGGCTTGATTACGTGGATTAGATGAAGTTCGGAATTGATTCTTGGTTTGTGGAAGTGTTGCTCTGAATTGTTGTGCAAGTAGGGCTACCTGGTTAGTGAGGTTGTCAATCATTAGATCGGTGTGAGAATATCCTGATTCCTGATGGGAGTTTACAGCAGAGGGTGTGACCCCGGATGATTGCCCAAGCGATGTCAATGGTGTTGGTGAAGTAGGGTGGTAGAGAACTTAATCATTGGAGGGTTGATGATGAATCTGAGCACTTGAAACGAAAGCAAGTTGTGAATTAGCATCACTAGGGTTAGGTATTGGATTGAGTTTTTCCCTCATCATACGGTCATAGTTAGCATGTTTCTCATGTTGTTGGAGATATGCATAAATTTGTTCATGGTTGGTATCTCTCAGTCCTTTGTTGAGCTTCACAACTGTCACAAACCTATCCCATTCTGGTGCCATGTTGTTCCCAAACTTGGAGATCAGTTGAATGTTGGGCATTGTCATCTTGATGATTCTCATGTCATTCACAAGCTTGTGAAACCTGACATAGTAGTCAGTGATGCTTTCACCAGGATTCTGTTTGAAATTGTTAGGAACACGTTTCACGTTATGAAAAGTGTCGGTCATTATATTTGTAATTGGTTGCTTATTATACTTATTATGTTTACATTTTATCTTACATGTTAAGTAAGTTTATGATGTAATGTTACATTGTGTGGAAGTCCAAGGGCCAAGTATGTAATAGTGCTAGAATGATATAGAAACCCTTGGACTCCCCTATATATACTAAGTGTAAGCCTTGCTTAAGGCTTGTTGGTTCTCATTTGTATTTCAAGTTTATCATATCAAATATATCAAGAGTTCCTTCCAAACACTTGTCTCTTCTTCTTCTTTATTCTTGGTTAATAATTCTATGGTTGTTTATGTTTCAATATGGTGACCTAACAAGTGGTATCATTCGCCTAGGGATATTTGGGGTTGTTTTTTGATTAGTTTAGGCTAGTTTTGATCTTGTTTAGTAGTGATTAGTACTCGTTATTTTTTGTTTCTCTTTAAGTTCTATATAAGTTTTAAATTTTTACATTATCTTCTTGCTATTTAAACGATCTTGCTACTCATTTTCTTGCCAAATTAATCAAACAGTACGCTTCTTTAAAAGTTTAAGGGTTTAGGGTTTAGTAGCGAGTTTGAAATTTTGATAAACCCTCTTTTAGCGAGTTTGGTCTTCTTGGTAGCGAGTTTGGGTAAATTTTCTTGGTAGCGAGTTTGGGAACATTATTTGGTAGCGAGTTTGCTTAAATACAGGCGAGTAAGCCTTTTATTTACCTTATCGCTATAGCGAGTAAGGTATACACTCGTAGCGAGTTTGCTTTCTCTGCCTTTCGTAGCGAGTAAGCTTTCGTAGTGAGTTTGTGATCAAAATTCTTCATAGCGAGTTTGGTTCCAAAATAATTTTCCTAGCGAGTTTGCTGTCCAAAATAATTTTCATAGCGAGTTTGCTTTCTAAGGTTTTCATAGCGAGTTTGCTTTCTAAGGTTTTCATAGCGAGTTTGAAGTCAAAATTTTTCTTAGCGAGTTTGCTTTCCAAAAAACTCATAGCGAGTTTGCTTTCAAAAAAAAAAAAATTTCATAGCGAGTATCGTTTGAAAGTTTTTTTATAGCGAGTATCAATTTTAAAGCTAACATAGCGAGTTTCACTTTTACAAGGTTACATAGCGAGTTTGCTTTAAATTTTTTAAAAATAGCGAGTATAAGTCACTTTAGCGAGTATCAATAGGTTCAAGGTTTCCTAGCTAGTATAATTGGGATTATTAGCAAGTAAGAAAGTTACTTTGGGCCTTCGTCTCGACAACAACAACTAATCTTCAACAACAACCTTCAACTTATCCTTTAAAGATCCATTTTAACATAATCAATCAAGATGTCTCGACCTCCATTCTACTTCAACAATCAACAACAACAACAACAACAACAACTAATCTTCAACAACAACCTTCAACTTATCCTTTAAAGATCCATTGAAGCATAATCAATCACAATGTCTCGACCTCCATTCTACTTATCCTTCAAAGATCCATCTTTCTTTTTCTTCTTATAGATAATATATACTAATCTTTTTCTTAATTTCCAAAAAAAAAATAAAATAAAATAAAAAATAAAACAATTTAATTTTTATAGGAAACTAAACGTTCAATTTTTTACGGCGAAATTTCAAGTTTATTGTATAACGGTGAAAAAATTTTTGGCCAAAATTCGAATTTTTAAGGCCAAAATTCAAAATTTTTTTCGGTTAAAAAATTGGCATTCAAATTTTCAAAACTCAAATTTCCTGTAACCTTAAAAATTGCCATTTTCCTAAGTGATTTTCAAATTTTTGGGAGAGAAATTTTTCACATTCATGTTTTGGAAGGGAAATTACGAAATTCAGCTATCTCGACCTGCATGTGACATTTTTGGTTATTGATTCTTCCGATTCCATCGTAACAATCAAGGGGGAGAGAAAAATGTTCATCAAATTAATGTTCAACAACCTTCTTTCTAACTACCTTCCTCACCATATTCTCATCAGCAACCGTTTCTAGCATCAAAAGTCCAGTTCCAACGCAATTTCGTGATACTTCTGCTCTAAAGCGGACCTCGAAGTCTAGCCTCCAATCTGATAAATGAATATGAAGATTTAGAAAAGCCCGACAACAGGGGGCAGATGTGATGTTAATGGCAAGCAAATGCAGGGACTTCACACGGATGACAAAGACCCAGTGGTAACGAATCACATGCTAAAACTGATGATTCGAAAGATCCAGTTGTGAAATTAATGCAAGAAGCAATGCATGGCATCTTTTATTTATTACTATCATTCACGCCTTAACAGCTTCTCTCAACAAGACTTTTAGCTGGCAACCTCGTCCGAGAATCGGATTCAAACGGGCATTTTACATATTTTTGGAGAAGACCTTGGATTTTCAAACCTCGTGACGATGTTCCTCAACATGGATCTAGCTTTGAACATCAACTTAACAAAAAAGAAGAACTTCAGGAGAATGGATCCACGGATGGCCTTTTTGTGTACTTAAGAAACAGTTCAGCATTCTTAATACGAGGTTATATTCGGCACGATGATCTCTCCAATAGCAAGGCCAGATTATTTTTTTCTTGAATACAACTCGACTCGGTTTTTCACGATTTCAAAAATGTACTGCTCCAAAACTGATTGGATTATCTTGAGAAGTTGATTGGCTTGAAAGAATAATTCATGAAAGAAGAGTTTTAACAGAAGGGAATGAAAAGGTAAATTTGCAGACTTCAAAGAAAAAAAGGAAAAAAAAAGGCTTAAAACGGCTTTAAAAGCATGTAAAGAGCCTGGTTTTTTTGTTTTTGAACCAAGAAAGTAGTTGGGAAAACAGAATTTTAGAAAAAAAACAGTTTTCGACAATGAACGTAAAGCAAGATTAAGAAAGAAATTTGAAAAAAAAAATTGCGAAAGCTTGATTAAAATCAAGAATCGGAACCCCCTCCTATTTGAAGATTTCAAAAGAAAGCCCACTTTGAAACAAAAGAAAAAAAACAGATGGTTTTGAAGGAAGAATTCCAAAAAAATACATCTACGAAACAACAACCCAAACTTTTTTGGAACAAAAGAGGTAATGGTTGAAAAAAGGTTTTACAAAAAAAAATCTTCTTTTAACTGTTATTTGTTCAATATTTATTCATGCTAAATTGAAAAAATTAAAAAACAACAATCTGAGCACCTTGAAAAAATCAGAAAATTGAAAAAGGGAAAAGTTGACAGAAATGTTTTTTTTTGAAAAAACCAATGGTTTTCCTTGACAAAATTGTTTTGAGTTTTCTTGAAAGCCCCGTTTTGCTGATACAATCCTATTAGTTAAAAACGTTTTTCAACAACCAACTTTCTTTTTGAAGTCTGAATATTTTTTCTTTCTCAAAAGGAAATTGCCCAGTTTTTCAAAAAAGATTTTTTCAAAAAAAAACTTGAGGGCCATTTGGCTCTTCAAACTTTGAAAACTTTAAAAAATTGCAAAGGAAATCTTTCTAAATTTCGGAAACATGGTCCAAAATTTTTGAATGAAAAACAACAGGTTTTTTAAAACGGGTGGAAATTACAATTTAAGTTTTTAAGGGGGAAAAAGAATTGAAAGCGCCTTTTTTTAAAAAGGTTTCCAAAATTTTTCCAAGCACAAAGTTTTTGCAAATGGCTGCAATTGGCCCAAAAAACAAATTTAAGAGATTTGAACTTTGGCAAGAAGTTTTTTGGTTGGATACTTAGAGTTGGTAAAAACAAATCAAATCTTTGGGGAAAACGCATAATTTTTTTCAAAAAAACAATTCAGAAAACCATTCAGTGATTAGAAAAAAACCACCCTGCAAATTTTTTTATTCTGAACGAAGGCCAAAAAAATCTTTTCAAAAAATCTCGGTTTGGCTCCCAATTGTTT
>LBNU01035478.1:40653-51367 GCA_014162995.1 Artemisia annua
TTTTTTTTTTTTTTTTTTTTTTTTTTTTTTTTTTTTTCCTTTTTTTTTTTTTTTTTTTTTTTTTTTTTTTTTTTTTTTTTTTTTTTAATCCATGCTTTATAAGTAGTTAAGATAAATAAAATATAATTTAAAATAGGATAAGAAACGGGTATTTAGAGCATCCACTGTCGTGTTTCAAGAATAGGTCTAAAAACTTATGAAGCGGTCTAAGATTTTGTGCACAATAGTGAGTAACCATTTTATGTCTAGGCGACATAAAAAGGTTTAGGATTTTGGAGAGGTCCAATAAATGTCTTTTATTTAATAGTATTAAATTATGTTGGAACAATTTATAAACCTTAAGTTAAAAGCTTTATCTATAGTGGGAAGAGGTTCATGATATGAAAAGCTTTAAGAATTATTAACAACTAGCAGGGTACCCGCGCGATGCAGCGGCGGGTACCCTGTGACTATATTTTGTGACGAGCAAATATTGTTCGGTTACATTTTTTTATTTTTTTTATAACAATCACCATACAATCGAATAATAATTTAAATTAAAATAAATTTAAGCAATATAGTTAAACATCATTTTTTTAGTATTTTTTTAGTAAGATTAGCTCTCGATATGTTATACAATAAATTTGTTTTTTAATATTATGTTTTATTTGACCAAATTGTTCACGTTTCACAAAAATATTTAAAAAGCTTATACACACAATACCAAAACAAGAAAATAATGATCAAAATAAACTAACCACATATTAAAAAAGACTTGTATAATAAAAATGTATCAGCTTATTACATTTTCAAATAAATCTAAAAAATAACATTTTAAATATATTATCAATAATTATAGCGCAACAAATCATTACTTTTTGCGTGAAAATAAATAGCTCAAGTCATTAACGCATCACCTTCTATTAGTTGATCAATATCACACTTTGTAACCTTTCGTAATCCATTATTAACCAAAAAATTCGGTTACTGCACATCAATCCCATTTCACAGCCCATATTAGTCCAAATTTTCGGATTGTATAGTCCAACTATAATCCAACAAGTTATAAAGCCCATCACTTGATGAAACCATATTTTTTTTAGGGTTATATAATTACGTCCATAGCCCTAATCCACCACCTTATTTCATTCACAGTCAAAATACGTCCCTATATCTAGAAAAAACATAATCATCTATGTTCTATCCCATTTCACTTCAAAAAAATGAAGTATAAAACCACACAGATTCATCTTTATTATCGTATGACCTTCATCGATCTTGTGGTTGCAGTGGCGGCGACTCGGTCAGCGCAGGGGCGACCGGTCGGGTCGACCGACCACTGTGCCGAGCCTAATGGCTTTATTTTTAAGTACTTGGCTTAGTAGTTTGATTAGCTTGTACATTATGGTTAAATGATTGTATATTTTGGTGAAGGGATGAATTAATCAGTGTATTAATTATATGAGTTGAATAGATTGTTGACCTTAAAATCATTGTGCTTTACATACTTGTGCTTTGTGTTTTAAATAATTGTAATATTGGGTGTAGGGGTGTTTTTAATGCTATTTAATGTATGTGGTCTGAATTTCATTCTGTGCTAATTTTTGTTGTACACCATGCTTTGGTTGTTATAATTATGAAAATTGCTTGGTTTAAAGTGTTGTAAACCATGCATCATTTTTTGTACATCTGAATTTTTTTGAGAGAGAGTGTTTCCTCCATTATAAGTAGGGCTGAGCATCGGGTCGGAACCGACCCGAACCGACCCGAACCGAAAAAACCGAGAACCGAATTTCATGAAAAACCGGAACCGAAACCGAACCGACGGGCCGTCGGGTCGGTTCGGTTTTCGTCGGTTCGGTTCGGTTTTGTCGGTCTAAGCGTATTTTGGCATGTTTTTGTCGGTTTTGGCCGAACCGGACAGAACCGAACCGACCCGAAACCGAATGTCATTAAAAACCGGAACCGAAACCGAATCGACGGGCCGTCGGTCCGGTTCGGTTTTTGTCGGTTCGGTCGGTTTCGTCGGTTCGGTTCGGTTTTGAACCTTCGGTGCTCAGCCCTAATTATAAGTAGTATAAATGTAAGAGGTCACAATTTTATAAACACTCAATAAATGCCGTTAGTTTGAAAAATAAAATAGACCAAAAAAATAAAATAAAAAAAATAATAAGTATTTTTTGAAAATAAGAGGGTTTTTTATAGCTTGTGCCATGGTGGCACAAGCTTATAATTGTTTAATTAAGACAAATGTTTCTTTAAATAACTTACTTTTTTATATAAAATATGGATAATTTTGGTAGACATTATAAATTTAGAAAATTATTAATATCATTGAACATGATAATATGGTAATTCTCATAAAAGAGCCATATTCTAAAGTCGAAAAACCAGTGACATGAAAAAAGGAAAGAAATAAAAAGTGCAAGCAAGATAAAGTCTTTAAACCCATCAACAACTACTAGAACTGAGGTAAGGGTTTTAGAGAACCCCTTTTGACTTTCTTCTGTACCAAACACACACACACTAATCCAAAACCCATAATCCGGAAGAACAGGTAATTCATATACTATTAATTAACCCCTATTTTTGTTTCATTTTTCACATGTACTGTTTTATGTTGAGATTATATCTTAGTTTCTTCAATTTATGTTATGTTGTGTTATTATTGTATATGTTTTTTTTGGTTTCCGACCTTTTGGCCGGCTAAATAATCCACGGGTAAGCCGACTTTTTTAGTGGGAACCTCTCACATTTTATTGATGATGGTCACAAGATTTTTACCACTAGGGCACTAGGAGTGATTACAAAAAAGACCAGTTTTAGTGTGATGGCTCGAACTTGTGAACCATTAAAGTTTTGATTTTTGTGTGTGTTACAAGCGTTTATGCTTATGGTTTAATTATGTTAGTGTTTGATTAAAAAAGTGAAACTTTAAGACTAGGGTTGAAACATTGTGTGTAGCGGTATACTAGAAGTAGATGATATTTGATTTAATAGTACTATTTAGATTAAAAGATTGGTGCTTTTTGAGACTGTGTGCTCTCGAGTATCACTTAAGGAAGGAAAAGTTAAGAAAATGAAGAGAAACAAAAAAAGTTGTGTTCTCGAGTATGAGTGAAAGAAAAGGAAAAAGACTTAAAAAGAAGGTGATTTGGTTGATTTTGAAGTAAAGTGTTTCCTCCCAAAATTGGGCTGAAATGTTTACTTCCTATTTCTTTACTTTTCTTTTTTCAAAAAACTTGAGAATTGATAAGGTATTTCTGGAAGCAAGTCTCTCTACCCGAGTACATCTTACCTTCCCCTGGTTGAGGTGGGATTGGGTATTGCTGTTGTAAGGTTTTGTGCTTTCTTGTTTTTGTATCAAAAATTGCCAATCTTGCTTGGAAATGGTTACAAGACAGTCTTTTGTATGTGGCTGCTTAGGCATTTTTAGAACTTCTAATTTTATGTTATTTGGCAATGAGGTGATTTTAAATACTGTAGCTAATTTGAAATTGCTTTTTAAGTTATAAGTATTGGTTTAGACATGGTAATAAGTATTATTCACACCCCGTGTTTGATTGTTTGTTCAAGATTAGTGGTTGTTTTAATAAAGACGGGATTAGAATTTAAGAGTTATCTATTTGAAACGTTACTTTATTGACAATTACTTTCTGGATGCTTTATGAAAACTATAAAGGGAGACTGAAACCATTGCAACTAATGTATTTATGTGATTATTCGTAGTTTAAAATTTATGCAATATAAAGTAATAATGTTTATTTAATATTTATCACAACTAAATGCAGTTTTGTGGTTTTTAACTAATGAACTACAAATGTTGATACCGGATAGTAGTTTAATTTGTGCAACAAAAAATATATTTGTAACGCAAAAAAATTATGGACTAATAAGTTAGTGTTTTTATGTTGTAGGGGCCAGAAGGGGGTTTTAGGCCGATGACTGCCGCAATAGCAGATATGCAACCATTAGCTCTCTTTCAGGTTCCGAGATATGGGATTGTTGATTCTCGTCATCTTATGTTATTGCCTCCATCATCGCCAGCTCATTTAGTATGTACAAACCCAAACAGACCCGCTGTTCATTATCGTTCGCCACACCGCCCGCTGTCTTGCTGTTATTCTTCTTCTAATCCTCTTGCTCCTCCTAGCGGTAGTGCTGGTGATGATGGTGACCATGAAGATGAAACTTATTATAAGCAAAAAGCAATAGATGCTGTATCTGATATTTTACAGAACAATGGGATTTGTGAGGAGGAATCGATGGAAATCGCAATGAAGTCCCCTAATTATGTCCAGATGTTGATGGATAGCGTTGCTGACTTGGATCAACTCTACCGATCTACTTCTTCAAATTCTTCAATAGAACAAAAAGATGGTTACCAGAAAAAGGTTTTCAATATGGGAATACAGAAAGGGGACAAGGGTTTGGTTCCTGTGTTGGAGAGCATTGTCGGTCTTCCTCTCCCTTCCGCTATTCATATTGCTCGTTATCTTTCTTCTTCTGCTTCTCACACCTCAACCGCTAAGATCCTTCACAAGGTATTGTTATTCTTCATTTCATAATTCATACCGTATAATAACTAACTCCATCATATTTATTATATGGCATTCGCTTTATAGGTAAAGTATGTCAAGGAAATATTATTTTCTGATGTGGACGGAAAAGCGTCAATTGCAACCGGTGCTCGGCGAATGATGATGCATTTATCACTATCTGTTGACGAGGAACTGCAACATACCTTATCATTTCTTGAAAAGGTGATGCTCCCCTCATCCCCTTTGTCTCTCATTTTTTTCTTCTTATAAAACCTGCACATCATTGCTTTTTGATCCATGTAGATTCAAGCCAGGCGTGGAGGACTAGATATGTTGGTTTCCGGAGATGGCTCTTTCCGCTACCTCATAGAATCATTTCCCCGACTTCTTTTACTTTCTGTTGAATCCAATTTTAAGCCCGTGGTAGATTATCTTGAACATATTGGAGTCCCTAAGGGTCGCATAAGAAATATTCTTTTGTTGTACCCTCCAATACTTTTCTATGACATCGACAGACAAATTAAACCGACAATGCAGCTTTTTACAAAGGTATGATGATGTTTATATGATTCCCTTGCATATGCCAGTTATCTTCTTCTTCTTCTTCTTTTTCTTTCTTTCTTTCTTTCCTTTTTTTTTTTTTTTTTTTTTTTTTTTTTTTTTTTTTTTTTTTTTTTTTTTTTTTTTTTTTTTTTCCTATATTCTTTCAATCTCTGCAAATGCAATTGTTTTTATTCTTTGGTAATCAGTTTAGCTTTAGGATGTTTTTTTGCCGCTTTTTTATTTTAGAAACTATTAAACTTTTGATTTTGAATCTTGAACCATACATTAAACGATTATGCGTGTGCTTCTTTGAAATGTGTATGTATCTTGGATGCAGAGTTTGTGTTCGATGAAATGNATCATTGTAAATAGAATGTAGAGGTGTAGATTTTAAAGCCTTTCATGATCTTTTTTCATTTGAATAATGAAGGATCTTCATTATTAAAAACCTTAAACCAACATAACCCATAGGAGAATTTGTGAACTTCGTACAGGCAAATGAAGTTGGCCATAGTTTTAAGTTACTGAAACCGGAAGGTCTCTACATATATACTGAGAAAAAGTACTAAATTGGAGTCACATGGTTTTATAGGACATGTGAACTTTCATTATGATTGTGCTCAGTGTACTTGGCAAAGAAAGTTGAGTGAAAAATAAGTTAATCAGTCACTATAGTTGCTTGCATTGTCTTGTTTACCACATTTAGTCAATAAAGCAGAGGATGTTGCATGATCAATTAGATTTTAGATTTTAGTGCGTTTCAAAAAAAAAAAAAAAAAAAAATAGATTTTAGTGGAATATGATTATGGAAGTTTGGTATATAATGAAATAGTAATTGATGGAAAAGTCGGGGTTTACAGCGATTGTGAGTGATTGTAAATTATCAGTGTCGATATCTTTTTGTTGCTTAGAGTCTATGTCAGATATTTGTATCGCTCAGTCATTGTTGCGACAATCATGTGAATGTAATCTTGATCTATTAGCTGCAGTGTATTATCAGATAAATCCTTAAAAAGTTCTGTTACTATTTACGAGCAAGTCTTTACATAAATTTGTGTTGCCTTCATTTATCGGTACCAACGTGCAGGTCCATGGAGAGGGTCCGGAGTTTGGTAAGATGTTGCTGAAGTATCCCTGGATTCTTTCAAAAAGCATCCAGAAAAACTACCAGGAAGTCATTACTTTCTTATGTGCCGAGAAGGTATAAAATCTTCATATTAGAACCGTTCAGCACAATTATTCTCTACTTATTCTATGTGATTTAGTAGCATTGTTATGCTCTTAGAGATGTTGTAATAATAAATTGTAAGGAAGAGAAAATTCACCTTGATAGGCTAACGGCTATAGTAATGGTTGTGGTGTGCGTGTGGCATATAGAATGCTTGTCTAACAATTTCATTTTTTGCAAACATTCTTATTTTTTTCTTCATCCTGTTCTTTTGTCTAATTTTCATTGTTATGTTCATTTTAGTACGTAATCCTCTCTTTGGTACCATGGGAGAAGAGTAGTATTGCAGACTTTTTTATTCAATGAAGTTTCCTGCTCCCAAGTTTTCTAATCAAGTTATTGGTTAATTGTGATAACATTTGGCAGGTGGCAGAAGCTAGCGTTCATCAAGCGATCAAGAGCTGGCCACTTCTTTTAGGTTGCTCAGTTGGAAAATTGAAGTTGATGATTGACCAGTTTCATGAATTAGGTGTAACAGAAAAGATGCTTCACAAAGTTATCGCTACTAGTCCTCAACTACTTATGCAGAAACCCCGAGAATTTTGCGAGGTTGGTTAATAGTTTCTCCTTGTTCTTTCCAGAAAGGGTCAATTCAAAACTTTATCGATATCACATGTGTATCATATTGTACGAAATAGCATGATACAGTATAAGGGTCAACATTGTTTGATTTCTCATTTTCCTTAAAGTATGAAGTTTTACCATCCTGAAACCTTACAGTTACACTTGGTTTTTATCAAACTTTTTTGTTCTGTCATGCATGCACGTTCAGCACCATTAACCTGTCCGTATTTATTAGGCGTTCTAGCCTTCAAGGACTATGATGTAGTATAGGTCATTATCTTGAAAGATGAAGATATTCTCAAATTATAGTGTAGAAATTAGGCTAAATTTAAATTGACAGATACCATGCGTTCCTACTTCCTATGGCTAAATTCTCAGCATTAAAAATCACTCATGGCTTACTACTTGTAAATAGATGGTCATCTGTTACAACTTGTATCAAGTTACAACATAAAGATACAACGAAATGACCATTTATGTTGAATGGTGTTCGTGTACCATGGCCCTAGTTACACCATAGATGGTCATCTCGTTAGTAGGTTTCTGTCTCTTGACATGATTCTTCTTTCAACAGGTAATTACGTATTTAAAAGGTTTGGGACTCGATGAAGAAAGCGTTGGAAGGTTACTTGGACGATGTCCTGAAGTTTTCACGACAAACATTGACAAGACTCTCAAGAAGAAGGTTGCATTCCTAAATGAACTTGGTGTTTCTAAGAAGCATCTTCCTCGTGTAATCAGAAAATATCCAGAGTTTTTTGTATGCGACGTGAACAATTCTTTACTTCCAAGGTAAACATCTTTCATGGTCAATCATGTTTTATCAGCCGACACCTCTAGGTCTAGATACTGCGACTCTTCCTGTAAGCTAAAGAAAAGGGAAAAAGAGAAAATCTATACCTGTATTCATATGATTATGAAATAACAGCACATCACAAGATTAATCTTATATCTTGATGTTGCAGAATGAGGTACCTGAAGAAGATTGGGCTATCGAAGAGGGAAATTGCATTTATGGTGGGCAGGTTCTCTCCATTGCTTGGCTACAGTGTCGAAGAGGTTTTGAGGCCCAAATACGAGTTTCTAGTAAACACCATGCAAAAGCCATTGGAAGAGGTGGTGGAGTATCCGAGATATTTTAGCTACTCACTGGAGAAGAAGATAAAGCCAAGATTTTGGGTAATCAAGGGTATGAATTGTGAGTGTAGCTTGAAAGATATGTTGGGAAGAAACGATGAAGAATTTGCAGCTGACTACATGAGTGGTCTTGCTACGACAGTTGTACCTCCTTCATGAATGAGAGCTTGACCTTCACTTGAATGGCTTGTTATTTGCCAAATGGCAAAAGAAAGGGACTGAAGCAACTGGCTGCTGCTGCTGATGATGAACCAGGTCTCTAGCCTACGCAGAACTGGAACCGGTATTGAAAGTGGAATGGTGTAGCACCAGGGATCGATAGAAACTCTGCATTGTCATTTGTCCTGCAGAGTTAACCACCACCACCACCACCACCACGTACTACCACTGTTTGTAACAAAAAGTTAAATTTTTCAGATTAGATGACCAGCCCAGCATATCGTGAACCACTGTGTATAATCGTAAATGATGCCTATCAGTTCGCTTACATCATCTGTGTGAACTAACCAGCTGATTTGCCACTAGACATATTGTAGTGCATTCGTAGTTGAAAATTTGTATTGTGCGCTAAAAAATGAGAATTTAGTGGAGATGAACCTTCTGGAGTAAAGATTGTAAATTAATTTGTAGTTAATACAACGCATAGTTTACTGACTCCAAAGGGATGTCCAAGTGATGGGCTTGTAACTTCTTCAAAAAGCACCTAGCTCGGACTCGTATAACCTGTAAACTCTTTGCTTAGGGGCCACCCAAGTGCACTGATGATTTTTTTATGCTTACTTGCTTGTTCATAATTAACATGACATGTGAGTCTCTTAAAAACTCTATTTTTCGTTTTAATTTAAGTCATTCGAAAATTAACTTACGACACAATTTGACAATGGCCGGGTTTGGGTGTGGCAACCATCCCCATCCTCAAAACCGATTATCAAAATCTCTCTAAACCCGCCCCATACCCCGATCTCATCGGGGTGCTCCGTTGAGGCGCGGATGCTCCCCCAATACCGCCCGTACTAATCGGATGATCATATCGGTGGTGTCCTTTTGGGCCAATTCTCAAACCAAAGCCGCACCATATCATTATATTATTATGGAGTATATTTTTAAAGACCATTAACAATAACTTGAAGAGTAAACCACTATAAATAAACAAATTACAACAAACCTATTAAGTTTTTCAAACAAATAGTATACAAAATTGATGAATATTATTAAAATCCAAAGTTTACAACTTAAAAAAATTACATGAAACAAAATTTCTATAATCATAACTTTGCAATGTTACAAAGATAAAAATAAAAAAAAAAAAAAAAAAAAAAAAAAAAAAAAAAACGCTAACCAATACGAATAAATATTTCATTGTTAAATATTTATAAAATTTATATAAGTACAAATATATTTTGTGGGAAAATGCAATAATACCTATTTTCCAACAAATTCACAATAATCTTCACAAAATACCCACAAATAGCAAGTTCTTGCGAGTAATTTCGAATTTTATGAAAACATCGCAAGGATTGACTTGCGATTTTTTAAATAATTGTGCTCTGTTTTTCCTAGTTTTTTACGCTTAGGATCCAAAAATCACGAAACGTTGTAGGATATCTTTTTCTGTTAGTGGCTTTTGAATCAACGCAAAAGAGTTCGTATGAGAAATTATGACCAAAAAATAACAACTTTTTCTCGTTTAAGTTTTGTAGTATTTTGGCAATAACTATTCTCATTACGAACTTTTTCTGCGTGATCAAAAAGCCACTTGACGTGATAAGAGAGATATACAACTTTCCGATATTTAAGCTAAGCGTGAAAACAGAAAAGAAAAGGATAAATTTTTCAAAAATTCTAAGGTTTAATTGGGCTCAAAGTCAAAGCCTTTGCGAATTTATTTGAAAACTAGGCGGAGTTTGATTTTGCGAGGTCAAACTTGTGAATTTTTTAAGAAACATCGCAAGTTTGACCTACCAAGTCAAACATTGCTAACTTTTTGTCATAAAATTCACAAACTCTCGCAAAACTTCCAGATTTTGTGTATTCGATGCATTCTTTAGGGAAAGTCAATCGTCTTTCGTGAGAAAGTACGTCTATATGTTGTCATGGAATATTACATTCTATTCCCTCCAACGCTTTCATCATCCGTAATCCATATATTGTTTATATAGACGATCAATTTACCTGTATTGAAAGAAGTAATCATCTATTGCACGGCGAACGCGAGACAGAACCTACTAAGCGAGGATGATATCACATTTCCCTATGCCCGCTTCCGCTCACCTCAAAAGTCCCGATTAAAGACACTCCCTCAACCGTATTTCAAAGCCCCATACCCGCCCATTTATCTTGTATCTTATTTGTAACTTAGACATACATAGCTGATGTCTAACAACAGCACCCATCCTATCCTCTTACAACTGAGTAATCATTCAGTGAAGTGACTTTTATGCTGAGGAATTTAGCATAGGAAGAGGAACGCAGTTCTGTTTCAATTTAAATTAGCGTCCGTATATTTTTTATTTTCTCTTATAATTTGTGGAGTCGAAAATCATCTCATCTCCTTTTAAGATTAATGAACCTATGAATATAAGATATACTGATTGCAATATGTTCCCCTCATGTAGGCTTGATTTAAAGTAGTTGGGTACCTTGGGGGAGGGGGTTGATAGCTCTAAACTTAATAATGCATAGGGGCCATATCTCCGAATACCCTCTAATTTGATTTTTTTTT
>LBNU01035482.1:0-19534 GCA_014162995.1 Artemisia annua
ATCCTAAGCAAACACAAGTTAATTAGCCAGCATGTTGAAGGAAGAAAAGCACAAACATAGATCATACAACACATAGACATATTGTATGGATTGAATGAAGACTTATCTTAGATTTAAACAGCCAATTAGAGGGGTAAAAGTACCCTCTAAGGTCTGTAATACACGAGCTAGGGGTAACCCTTAAGTTCTCCACCAAGTTCCTCTTTTAAAACCAAAAAATTCGTCCTATATATATAGAAAATACGGCTGACGGGGTCAGCCCAAGGTGTGACGCCGTTACGCCGACGATTAGGGTTTGTGATGGCCTTCTGACGTCGTCACGCCGCCTTTGTTCCAGATCTGACGGCCTTCCCTGACGCCGTCACCAAACTAGGCCAAAAACTCTCTGGCCCGTCATGAGTAACTTCCAATTCTTCACTTCATTTGTTCCGACGTCGTCACGTTGAAGCTGTGACTTGTGACGCCGTCACCTTCTGTGCACTTTAGGGTCTTTTGAGATTTTGTTGTTTTCCGCACTTTTTCACTCCGAAAACGCCCGAAAATGCTTCTTTTGTGATTTTCTCCTCAAAAGTATCTAAAATGAGAAAAGAAACGACTTTGGGTGAAATCCGATCCAATAATATACGAATTAGGACTCAAACAGACTCCTAAAAACGTAACATTTTTCGTCTCATCAACGTGATATATAAATATGATCGTTATATTCATTAAGAAATACATTACATATAACTAATATTACCTTTTTTAAAACACAACACATAAAACTAATACTCGTATTACATTAAAAACATTATAATCTTCTCCAATTTAACTTGAAGTGTCACTTTCATCTTCACTTGAATGTGAGTCTTCTTGCTCGGCAAACCCATTTTAAGTATCATTAATATCTATAACGGGTGGTGACTGTGTGTTTGGACTTGTGAAGCTACGTAGAAGATGAAGGAAACTTGCGTTATCATGTGGAGTCGAAGCTATAAGGTATTTGTTTGCATGAGAAATTATTAATTGGTGTGGATAATTCTGTTACAAGTTGAAAGGAAAGTAAAAAAGATAAAAATTTGTTATGAAGAATATAGAGACGAGCTGAGACAATTAATTTTGTTAGGTGAAGCTTATATAATGATATAAATACAGGAGGTTAAAGTAATGTGTTGCTTTTTACTATCTGTAAGAATTTTAGGTGACACAATTTAATGAAAGAAAGATCGATAATGAAAAATATAGGTGGTTGAAATAATAATGAAAGAGAAATGAAGTAATACCCATTTTGTAACTCAACAATAAATAAACTATACTATAAAATGATAATAAAAATTTGAGAGGAAAGGGACAAAAAAATACAGTTGAGAGAGACATTTGGTGACGAGGATTTTTTGTTTAATAGAAAAGCATAGAATGAAAACATGTCTAAACAAGCATAGTGTTGTCCAAGTTTTAAAAAACAAGCACACAATGGAAATTGTTTCCTTCCAAACAACATTTTACTCCACACTTTTATTCCCTATTTAATAGTTTTTAGCTTTTCTCTAAACATAGAATCTGGATTTATAGAGAAAACCGGTTTATCCCAACATTCCATCACAATCTGCTCACACTCTTTATCATCAAGCAAAACATAAAAAAAACGAAAAGATTTCGGCCCAAAGTCAACTACTTCTTTAAAAGAATTAAGGGGCAATGATTTGAAAGCTTTATTTCCTTTGCAACAACAAATAATGATATCTATATATCAAAAGTGTGACATTTAATGAAAAAGCAGTCTATCTTGCTAAACTTTAACCCATCACCGCTTATTCTAGTGACGTGTTTACTTCCTGATTGGATCATCAATCAAATCTTATAATCATCTTCACTTATGAAGTCATTAAAGACGGCTGCCCCACCTAGTAAAGTTCAAGTTTATTATTTCGCCCACGTTTCTGGCTTCATTAAAGTCTTCAAAGATACACCACGTCGCATCGACCGAATTGATAACCCTTGAGATTTTTCAGTTCAGATAACACCTCTCGTCTATGATCATTCACATCATGTCATCATCCTTGAAATTACTTTTTGACCTTTAACGTGAACTTGATGGCCGAAATATGTAATAAGATTGGTCATAAAGCGCCCGAACAACAATCTGAAAGTCACACATGCCGCTAAACAAATTCATTGGACACATAATAAAAAGAATAAAAGTAAAGATAAACAAGTTTTATAGAGTGCAGGCAGTGTTCTAAAAGGCGCGCCAAGGCGCCGCAAAGGCGTCGCCAAGGCGTGAGGCGTGGCCTTACTACCACGAAATGGACCATGGCGGCTGCTCTAGGCGTGGCGTGGAAAAAGGCGTGAAAAGGCGTGGCGAGCCTTTTTGAACCTTTTTTTTGAACCAGTATTTGAAATTTGGGCTATTTCGTATTTGGGTCTGGTAAATATATAATAAGTATTAGTCTAAATGTCTAATATAATAGTATAAATGTATATGAAATATGATACTATAACATAAATGATAAATCTATAAATATATTTTTGCCGCCTTAGTCACGCCTTAAAGAACACCATGGCTCGTAAGGCATGAGGCACGGCCATGCCGCCACGCCACGCCTCACGCCATTTATAACCTTGAGTGCAGGACACGTAAATTGAAGAAACATAATCTTTTATATAATATGAGAACTCACTTTTGGCCAAATCGAGGGATTCGATTAACCAAAGAGAGGGCTCCATTTCGAAATCGAGGCCTCTCATTGGTTAATTGGTTTTGCAATCGAGAGAATGTCGCTAGGCCAAAAGTGTTTTTTTGGGGGCCTCACCAAACATAGACGTGTCAAAAATGGGAATAAAAAAACCTTTTGGAACCGGGTGTGTTTTCTGAAACTTTGGTGTCGCGGGATCTCTGGCAGTATGAGAGGTATCTTCTAGAATATTTTAAAAACGATGATTATACTCCCCGATATCTTTTCTATATTTGAATTACACGATATCTTCTGGCCTACGGTTGTGAAACCCTAATCCTGAGCCTATATATAGTCGCCCAATGTGGGTGCTCATTATTCATTGGTTTTCTAATTCTTTTGCTTTCGTTTTCTTAGCGCAGGCAAAACTATGTTGATCACCTCCCTTTCGGATATTAACGGCACGAATGGTAAGATCAATATTAAGGTAAAAGTAGTTTCTACATGGAATCAGTACTACGGTGTCACTAATCAGTCCAAAGTTGCTGGTATTGATATGATTCTGATGGATGAAGAGGTATAATAATTTTTTATAACCAAATAATTCTTTTCAGATCTATATGCATGTTGTAAATATTTATTGTTGATGATATGGTTTGTGAGACAGGGTACGAAGATCCATGCGACCATTGGTAATTTAGTGGTTTCTGATTTCCAATTTCTCATTCGCCAGGATGATTGTCATTTTATATCAAACTTTATTGTCAAAAGTAATACAGACATGCTTAAACTGAGTTCTCATCCATGCAAAATCCACTTTATTAAAAAAACACATGCAAAATGATGTTCTGATTTTGCTGATATACAAGAGACTTTGAATCTACTTCCTTTTGAAAGTTTTTTAGGGCACGGGAATGACCCTAAATCTTCTTTTGCTAAGTTTTTAATTTTTTACTTATTTTTTGTGTTACGCTTTACCGTTATATATATTTCTTATATAGTTGTACACGTGTTTCTTATATAATACCATGTGTTTCTTATATAGTTTTATTCTGTAGCAGAAACATTTGTTTCTTATAAAGTAATTGAATAACTGTTTGTGTTTCTCATGGAGTATATGTTATGATTTATTCTTTTCAGATGTTATTGGACAATTGGTGGAGAACAACAACATCACTATTATTGATCCAGAAGTCAAACCTAAATAATTTTTAGAGTTCAAGCTACAAGATCTTAGGTGATTTATAGTGTTTATCTTTTTTCAAATTATTTATAATGTCATAAAACACATACTTTAGCATGACCAAGGTTTTGTTAATAATGTTATATCTTTTTCTCCAGTGGTGTGAGAGTTCCATATACACTTTGGAATGAACTGGCTGTTATGCTTCATGAGTATGTCAAGGCACATGCAACATTAAAAGATCCTATAATTATACTTATAGTTATGGCAAAGAAAAGCATGTGGGATGGTAGGTATTTTGATTTTCAATTTTGTTATGCAAGATTTAAGAAAGGATATTATAATTTTTGATCACACGCAGCTACGGCGCAAGTCTCAAATTGTTTTCCCGGCACGAAAGTGTTGATAAATGATGAATCAAACCCACATATCAAAGAATTCAAAAAAAAAGTAAGTTTGTGCATTGACGTGGTAATTCGTATGGTTTTATAAGTTTGATAAAGCAACTGTGTTGAGAGTTTTTTATTACCTGAATAGATTGCTAAGTTCTGATGTTGCTAAGAGTGGAGATACAAAGGTAGTCCTATCTACAGAGTCGGTTGTAAGACAACCAGTACAGTTTTATTTGCAGTTTTCATTCAAAAGTATCGATGATGTCTATGACATTGAAGAGGTGACTTTATTTTGTGTTTAATTGTCTATTGAATAGTTTTTACTAACTTATCGATGTAGTAATATTATTTATTAATATTTTTTTATTTGTTTTGTTACTTTTGTTTTGATTCCAGCCGAGTGGGTGTGTTGTTATAGGAACAATTTTGAAAGTTGTATCTGATCAAGGGTGGTATTACATGACGTGTACTATTTGTAAAAGTATTGTTAAGACATTTTCGAATACCGAAAATGGAAGAAATTATTGTGAAGCTTGTGGCGTCCAGACGAAACTTTATCCGAGGTATGAAGCAATACAATTAAATATGGGCAGGTTGGACGATAGTAGGAGCGTTGATACATCTGACTTGAAGTGAATGTTCGACTCTTTTTGTAACAACATTGTGTAACTCAACTATCCTCTAGCAACTTATCTGTGTTTATTCTATTACTTGGTGATTTTTTTCTAAGTGATAATTTAAACATGGATGAGTTGATCGATGATTGATCTATATGTTTTTATCTGAATTGTCTTGCTTAACAACAACGGAGGTTACATGTTTTTATAGGATCAAGGTTCAAATACGTGTTCAAGATGATAGCGGTTCGGCTACTTTATCTTTGTTTGGGCAGGATGTTTGTAAACTTATTGGCAAATCACAAGCATATCTAATGCAAAAAATTGACAAGGTTGTATAATTATATACTGTATAGTTGTATTTGGATTTATTTTTTGAGAATATCAAGTAACGTTTATCATGTTTATGTAGGATTTACCAGTGGAAACATATCCCGAAGTTTTGGATACCCTGGTTGGGAAAAAATGTGTGTTTAAGATACAAGTTTCTAATTATAACTTGAAAAATAATTATCACGTTTTTATGGTTAACAAATTAACTGAGGATGAATCAATTATAAAAGAACTCACAAAAAAACATCTAGGAGAAGAGGTATATATTTATATTTTTAATTTCGTTATTACACATGTATATTTTTTTAAACACTAGCCTTATTTTCAGAATATTTGTTTATTCAGGGTCATGCCGAAGATGAAGACGTAGGATCAGTTGAGGGGGAGCAGGTTGAAAATCCTCTACCAGTTGACGAAGATGATGTTGAACCTCCATCATTAATTGGTAGTAAGCGCAAGACCAAAACACTTCCGAAGCGAGGTGGTAAAAAAAGCTGCAAAGACGGATCAAGATGATAATTAATTTTGAGTTTTAGATAATTTTGCTAATATTTTATTTATTTATGTTTTTTCGTTTGGTATAACAATTACGTTTGTGGTAATTTGTTTGTTATGTTATGGAATTGTTTGTTTTTTTTAAAATTGTGTTTTGGTTACATATAAGAATTACGTGTTTTTTCTTATATTAAGTCATAATTTTAGTATGGCCACGTGTTATAAAAGTGGTTTCTCATTTGTAAAGATTGACCAAGATAGATGATAATAATATTTAGTTTCAAACAATTTTACTAAGATTATATTTATTCAAGTTTTTTCATTTCGTATAACTATTATATTTGCATGGTAATTTGTTTCTAATATTATGGATCTGTTTATGTTTTGAAATTGTGTTTTGGTCACATATCAGAATCACATATTCTTCTTACGTTACTTATAATTTTAGTATGGCTACGTATTATCAAACTGGTGTTTCATTTGCATATGGATTATTTTTATATTTGTATTGTTTTTGGGTTAAGAAGGTCCCCATCGAATACAAAAAAAACAATGTTTCCTATATTAGTATTTGACTTGGTTATTTGCATGTGAATGTTTGTATTTGTTGTGTTTGTTTCTTATATTATAGAACTGTTTCTTTT
Source organism: Artemisia annua (assembly GCA_014162995.1). Taxonomy (NCBI): domain Eukaryota; kingdom Viridiplantae; phylum Streptophyta; class Magnoliopsida; order Asterales; family Asteraceae; genus Artemisia; species Artemisia annua. The sequence goes on from LBNU01035482.1 coordinate 6,319, forward strand.
TTAGAATTGTGTTTTGGTTACACATCAGAATTTCATTTGTAAAGATGCATATTGATTTTATTCTATGTGTATGATTCCAGTTTAAATAATGTCGTATCTTAAATTATATGTATTTGATTCACAATGCAACTACTCTAACTGTTTTTAATTCAATTATTCATATATACGTGTTTTCTGAAAAATAAATGTTATGGTTAGTAATGAAGAGAAATAACAATGACTTTAAATGTTTGGATATAGGCAATGACACAAGGAAAAAAAAACCAATGTATGTCATATGCGCAATATTCTAATATTTTAATATATTTGTCGCTGTGACATTTCTTAGCTGTGTATTTTTGATAATCATATTGAGCATTATGATTTTCATTATAAATATTTTTATATTAATAGGCAATAGCTTTAAAAAAAAATGATAATCGTGTTTCTAAATATAAATTGCGCGTATTTTTTTGCTTTTTATATTTTCAATACGTAGGAATATTAATAATGGTCTTGTTGTTTGACATTTTGACCATTCTCACTCTATAAATGCGTACGCTATCAATTTTTTACATTTACTTATTTACCAGAATTCCATAACTGTTTATTCACACATCAATGGCAGAAAAGATCATCATTATCAGCAGTGACGATGACTCTGATTTTTGTTATGAGAGTAGTGACGCTTATAACCGTGACAAGTGTGGTTCTACCTTTGAAGAGCCAGACGATTATTATGAAGAAATAGCTGAAATAAATGAAGTTAAGGTATTATAATTTTGTAGAAGATGCATTATTCGCTATTATTCATAATTTTGTAGAAGATGCATTATTCGCTATCATTCATATTTCTAAGTAATAATTAACTATCTTGCACATTTTTCTCAGAAAATTAAATCTCTGATGGACCGTGAAAAATCATTCAAAAATCTGAATGAAGTTCTTAGGGTTTGTCAGAAAGCTATAAGAAGATTTCCGTTTAATAAGAGTATCCGTGAAATGAGAGTGCAAGTTTTGCGGATCTAGACGAACTTGAACGGAGAAAAAGAAGAATAAGATGAATAAAGAGGGTGGTGATTCTGTTGATCTATTGGTTTCTGTTGTAAAAATATATGCATATTTTTTTTTAGTGTATGTATTAATATAAAAAAATAAGTTTGTTTCTTTGCTTCCAATGTGTTTGTGTTGTTACCATCGTAATTATTTAATTGATTGTGTAAAGTATGTAAAAAAAAAGGACATAAATCTGAAAAGCATGCATGTTTATCATCCAAGAAACAAATCATTAAAAGGTACATATCAGATAGTTATTTTCATTTACATTATATCCGTTTATCTAAATGTTATTTTATGTCTTGGAAAACAAGGTCCTCATGGATGTAGAAATGAAGTTGACGCAACAGTTGCATGATTTGCAAAACTTGATGCATTCCACGTTCTTGAAGCATCAACAAGTAGCCAATACCAGAGTCGCGGTTTGCACTGAATGGTTGGCTACGTAGTTGAGCAATGATTGCATTTCTCCTGTTGATATCGTCATGATTTCTTGACACATTAATGTGTAAACTCGCGTAGTCTGAAGATGCCCATATGTTGTTCGACGTATTTCAAGGATAATTTGTTGAGTCATGTTTGCCATTTTTTTTGGCTTGGTTTGTTTATGTGTGTTGGTTAGGATTGGGAGTGGCTATATGATCTTTAAATATTGATTGCTTACACGTGGGTTGTTTTTGTTATAATTTCAGAAGTAAAATAAATTTAAAATAATTTTTTTAAAATGTTATGAGTAGAAATGATTCACACCTATATTCAATAATCAGTATTGAGCCATGTGTTTTGATGGTTGTCAATTCACTCCAAAGTTGTGTTTTCTATACGGTTTCTAAAAAGAGATTTATTGTTTTTAATAATTATCATTTAAAATATACGATTCTGATGCAGTTTTTTTGGAATTCTAAACAAGATTTAGTTTTTTAAAAAGTATTGTTTAAAAAGTTATATGGATGATGACACGTACGTGAGGATTGTGTATTTTTTTTCAAATAAAGAAATGAATAATTATCTATCTAAAGATGTTGTTGAAAATTTGATCACGAGAATTTAATTGAATCAGAAACATATTATTCTGATGCATCCTTCTAAATTTTTTTTATCCATCTCAATCATGATGGGGAAACAAAAAAACGTTAAAAAACATTCACATACAATTCCAAAAATTAAATTATAAACAAAAATAAATCATTCATTGACAATTACTAAAACTAACTATGATAATGGTTTCTTTCAAACCCCAAAAATGAGTAACTAAATAAAAACATGGAAATTAAGCATTCAGAGACATGTGTTCGATTTGAAAAATGATGGGTAAATCTTCATCAGCAACAACCTCCATATCTCCAATATTTGCTTCTATAAATTCAGCAAACCTCACGTCATCTGTAAAAATAACTTTATACATTAACAATTTTATTTTTAGAATAATATAAACGAAAATTAAATGACAATTGATATACAAATTGATTACCATCGCTGAGTGTGATGCCACCATCATGAATGCCATAGTAGTTGAACAATGTAAGCCTGAAATTATGTCCCTTTATATAACTTAATATCATGAATTGACCTACGTATAAGTTTTCAGCATGGCACAGATTTGTCCAGTTAAATCCTTCGAAACCAATCAACCGTCCATTATTTAAATGAGAATCAACCCACATACGTCTATATGAAGTTTCAATACACACTTGCGTTGATTCTGAAGTGTCCAACATTCTAAAATAATCCTTTTCGAAAATCTATGTAGAAAAATAAGACGCTAATAGTAAAAAATCGGCCTATCACACAAAATTATTAAAAGTGTAAATCAGAAACGAAAAGTTGCTTACATGAATTATTTTAGTGTTTACGCAAGAAACACTTAAACATGAACTACCACGCCCCATGTAGTTCCAAAAGTTATCCATACAAACCCCTTCCAAATTATAACAGAAAACTATTGAATAATAGTTTCGAACATGGCAAATATTAATGAAACAACCATTCAGTAAGTCATTTTTAATGACAAAGCTTTTAAAGGCGGAACCATATATTAAAGCATTGTTACAACCGACAGGTTTAACGGACATTATGTATCGTTGATTGTTTGAAATCAGAACGATTTTCCTACGTCCAACAAAACCTACGCAGATGTTGAGGATCTGTATTGGGACAACCTACACAGAATATTCAATCCAAAATTTTTCTGTTAACATCTATAATTAATTTTCAACACGATATAATATACTTAAATATGTTACCAGGCCTTCTCTATTGGAAGTTAAATTGGTGTTTCTGTTTTTGTTGTATTCAACGAGGAATTCCATCTGTCAAGTCATATAGGAAATATTTATAACAAATTTAAGAAAAAATCAGTAAAAAAATAAATTCAACTTCATATGCATGGTAATCATACATTAGCAATGAGAAATATGGAATAAAAAATTGTTAGTGTCGTATAATCATGACAGAAACATTGCTTATATAGGCCTACCACCATAGGTAAATGTAGAATATACTAACGATTAAAATGGAATAATATATCCAAATCTTTAAATTTAAAAAAAAGATTTAGACTTTACGTTTCTATATGATTAAATAATGGAAAATGTTTCAAATCTTTCACAAATCTTTAAAGTTAATGATTATTCTTGCCTAAACAAACGTGTTAAAAATTAAAGATAGAAAAAATAAATTCAAAATAATATTATAATAAGCGTGGATGAAGTAAAATATGAACAAAGACTACGGTGTTAGTTATAATAATGATCAGAATAACAAGTTTGAATCAGAAAAAGCATTCTGTCACGTGTCAATTCATAAACAGTATTAGAATATAATGTCATAATCAGAAACTGGGTATCAAATAATACGGTTACGTATTTTTAATAAAATATTATTTTGATTTTGCATGTCCATATAAAATAAAAACGAATGTTTATATGTTTTGAATATGTTTAAAAATTAAATGATTCTTTAAACAAACATTAGAAAGACCATATATATGAGATAGTGTCACTAAATTTATCGTCGATTGTGAAAATGTGCATCTAAAGTAACATATCCAAACTTTAAATTTTAAAAAAGATAAAGAGTTGTTACTTTAAACAATGTGTTTAAAGATAAAAATTATTTAAATAATGAATGTGATAACAAACACATAAGAGAAGACTAAAGGAATAATAATTACAATTAGGGTCAACTAATAAACCACTAATAATTGAAAATCGACACTCATCACAATGAAGTTTTTATTTATGTGACATCAATAAAAAAATTTAAATCCAAGTAGTTTTAGTATACTGAGTTTTTTTTTACATATTTCATATTTAAGTAAACATATATTCTAAAATATATATAGATGTCATTAAATATTATCATCATTTGTGATCAATATTCAAACTATAAGATTTAAAAAATGATTTATATTATACATTTTTATATATGAAGTGATAACATATATTATAAATGTTTTGTCAAAATAAGTTTCCTTTATAATATAAACCCTTAAATTTAGCAGTAGTTGTTATAAAACCAATTTATTTAAAAAAAATATATATATATATGTATATATAAAAAAGGGGGGAGGCGTAACTGTGAAAAAATGATTATGCATCAGAAACTGAAATTTACATTGTGTAGGATTAAATTATCCTTCGTTTTTTGTGCAATAGATAAGTATTATATTGGACGAATCCGTGGGGTATTGAAATTATTAATTACACTCTACATAATACAAACATATACAGCATAACGTGAATTTTGTACAACTAAATGAAGCGTGAGGAAGAGTGCCCTAAATAATAAAAGTAAGCAAAAACTGACCCAAATATATTGTGTGTCTAACCTTATTAATGATATGACAAGTGTGTGGAAAGTCTTTGTAATGATGGTGACGCAGCACTTGCTACTCACGCCGCCCCAAAGATTTAGATAGCCCTACTTCATTAAATGTAAGTACTTTGTGTAAATAACACGTACTCCGTGATAGATAACAATAACAATATTAAAAAAACAATCATTCGATCATTTAACCACATTAATAATGAAACCGATTAAAAATGTTGCGTATAAAAGATTAAATCTTAAAACTTCATGATATTCAAAACAAACTATAAAATTGCATATGAAATGTCTATTACATTTACGAATATGATCAATCGTAAATCTGCATCATTCCAGCTTAAACATGAGCATCTTCAATGCCAGAGGTATCATTATCCATTATGCTTTCAATGTGGTAGAAGAAATCCAAGTCTTCTGTATAATTAAAACATATACAAGGTTAAAAATCTAACTTTCTAATGTATATATATATTTTTTATAAGGGCAACATGTATTAAAGGGACTGACCCCAAGAACAAAGTTTTTACCTTCGTTAAGTAAGTCGTGGCCATTGATTTCAATACCTCCTCTGTTAAACAAACATAAACGAAACTTCGTATCACCAATATGACATAAAATCATTTTTTGACCATCAAAAATTCCTTCCCACGCATATAACATGCGCCATTCAACGCCCTCAAATCCATAAACAACATCATCAATGATTAGACCGTCAATATCGAAATAACCATTTGGTGTAAAGATATTCATCTTCATTGTTGGATCATTATTCATCATATTGAAGAATCCTTTAGCAAATATCTGTGACAGATGTTAATAAGAATAAATGCACAAAAAAAGTGAATAATAATTTTAGAAATAAAAATTAGGTCACATAAAATGTACTTGCATGTCAACACTGCATGAGCTAGCAACTGTTAAACAGGAATGATTGTATCCCGTGTAGCTAAAAGTTTTATCTATGCACATGCCTTCGAGGTTATAACACCATGTAAGCATGCAATCACGAGTCATGTGTCGAAATAGAACATGGTAACCATGCATTATGTTTTTTGTGCAAACAAAATTTTCCTACATATCACCATAGATAAGAGCATGGCTGCTGTTGAATGGTTTAATAAACACCATAATTTTTTTTTATCACACATCAAAATCAATTTTCTCTTATTCATTATAAGAGTTGAAACTTCAAGCATCTCAACCGGAACAAGCTATATAAAATAATGAAAAACATTATGTTAAAGCAAATCATGATAGTCATCATGTTGATATTAAGACCACAAATATTATATATTTCTAATTGAAAGACAAAAAAATACCAATCCATTGATATGTTCTTCAACAAGAACGAATTGAGCGAGAAAGTCCATAGCAAAAAAATGTTTGTATTATGTCGAATATGACCTAATATTGTTTGGTAGGTGTGTATATATGTATAAAATACTAATACATATGAATTTTTATTATGATTCTGGTATTGATATAACTTATACTAAAAGAAATGAGTTTGGACTATGATTCCCGTGTGGATATACTCTATATTTAAATCAAAAAATATAATTCTTTTTTATCCTATTCTATATTATTAATAGATATATATGACATACTTTATTTTGTTTTAATTTAAAATATATTTGTTATAGAATATACAACTTTTCGCCATCTATAAAACCGAATTCAATCTCAAAAGCAATCACACAACTAAAAACCCTTCTCTACCTTCGTAGGACAAAAAAACGTTCCAATGGGTCGTGAGGTTTTCCCCCTCATAAAAATCGTCAAACAAACGCCCAAGAAGTGTTTCCCCACCAAAAGAACTATTTATTTATAGATTACAACTTGGAAGAACTTTTTATTTATAATATTGTAAAAATGTGCCAAACGTCACAACATATCACCATCTTAAAACGTATCGTCACAATTTTTCATCATCTATAAATAGTAACCTCAAACTCAAAAAGGAGTTATACATCCATATCATTTTCTACTTTCGTTTAAAAAAATATTTTCAATGAAATCTTTGTCATCGAAGTCGTCAAACAAACGCCCAAGGAGTGTTTCACCACCCAAAGAATCTTCATCGAATTCTAAAAAGAACCCATATGAATTTTATGGTGTGTCACAAAAAATTTGGGATATAAGCAACTCTAGGAAATTCGCCATCGAGATGATATTGATCAATCAGTATACAAAAATGATAGCAAAGTTGGAAGCAAATATCGCAAACGATGAAGAGGCAATTGAACGACGAAAGAAACATGTCATATAGTATCAACAACGGATAAAGGATGTTAAAAAACAAATTCAAGATTATAATTGTTTGTAATTCGTTTCGTATGCAATAATATTTTTAATGATTCAATGTTGGAAGATTCTAATTACAGCCTAGGTTATTTTCGTTGAATTTTAAACTATTATTAAATTATTGCTTTGCATCCAATAATTCATTTTTTCTTCGTCGTGAATGCACACACAAATTTGATTGGTATTAAAGTTGGACATATAAAAACAAGTGTAGATATTATGGTATGTATCACTTGAATTAATATTTGCAACTATGTTTCCCAAGTCTTTTGTATTCATTTGTCATATTCAATTATTTAATTCGTGTATATTAATCGATTCAATACACATAGTCAGCATTAAAATGGTCTAAACAGTTTTCAATACCATGTCATTGCATTGTTATAAATACTTGTCTCAAGACATTAAACTTAAACATAACGTGTTCAAAATGTCTATCAACGAATCAGTCAACAGCAACATTCCCATCATTGACGAAGAGTAAGAAATTATATGTCTCTTTGTTCAAAAAAAATTACATGTAACTATTAGATTATTGGCAATGTCTATTTTGTTTACTAATTAATATACTCTAAATTTTATAGGATTTGTGAGGTATATCCATCACGTATAGTTAAGATATGTGTTAACCATGGTGGACGAATGGTCACTGACAATAAACATGGATTTTATTGGGGTGGTGCAAAGCAAATTGTTTTTGCTAGAAATCTTTTTAAAAGTACAAAAGATGAATTGCTCGACTACGTTAAGAGTAACATGACTCAATACTCAGATATTGAATCTCTTTTCTACCGTGTCCCTAGCAAACCTGAGCATTTTGGAACAATGTATTCTTTCAAACTTTTATCAGATAATAGCCAGATTTCCGAGCTTTATTCAGAAGAAAATAATGGTAAAAACGTTGATCTCTATATTGTGCATGCTGAATACCCAACAATAGAGGAAAAAGAGTACTATTGGTTTGAAAGATGATGGTCTTAATGGAAATGTTTGTCCGGTCATAATCAAGCTAAAGATGACCAATTTGTCTTTCAGAATTGGTGGGAAGAAACTGATGAAGTTGATGAAACCACTATTTTTTACAATGCAACTTCTGATAATGATAGTGATGATGTTAAATCAAATGATGGTTTTGATCGTGATTCTGATATCGATGTGTCAGATAGGGATGGCGGTGTAAACAGCAACAGTGACAACGATAATGACCCATATGATGACAATGAGAGTTTTTCTGATTAATTTGGTGCTTTTTAGGTTTATTTTGTCTAAGTTTTTTAAATTTCTGATGCTTATATTTTCAGTGTTTCTGATGTTTATTGTTGTTTATAAAAAATATCTAATGCATGAGGATTGACTACCTACACATTTTGCATCTTAAAAAACATGTGTAAACCATTTCTGAATAAACTAAAAAAATATATTTAAAAAAAACTGGAACAAACATAAACATAATATATATTACACGAATATACATCATATATATTACATATAGATGGAAAAAGAAAATAAAAATGAGAAAAAACATAATTCATATTAAGTTCTCCTGCAGCTGTTTCATTTTCTTCTTAATTCTTTTCTGGACCAAAGCATATTGCTCCAAAAGCTGAATACTTAATTTATGATCTTCCTTGATTTCTTCACACAAATTTTCAATAATTTCATCATTTGAATCTTTTTCGATGAAGCCAACCGTTTTTAGTTTTTTTTCCTCATATGAGAATGTTCATCTGATTCATCTGAAGAAGTCCAAACGAAGGGTATTTTTTTTGTTTGTATTTATTTCGATCTTTGATGTGGACATTTTGTAAATGTTTTGGGTTATTGGTTGGTACTCGATGAAAAATAAAAAGAGTGCTTTATGATCTCTAAGGCCAAGGGGTAATCTTTTCTTATATTACAAGAAGGTCCTTCCAAGTTTTTGTAACTTTAGAATTTCACATTTGTGACACATATGTTTTCTCACTAAATTAATCGCAATTGATTATAGTCGACTATAACTTAATAACTGTATCCACGCATTTTAAGATACTGTTAATAAAAAAAAATTTACGTAATAATTTACATAATAATATATACCTATATAAACGCACCACCTCTTAACCCTAATTCATTCGTATAGAAAATTTTAGTCGATTTAAAAACATCAAGGTTTGTATAATATTTTATTTTTTCAATATCGATTGAATGTGATTATTGATTACTTTTCCTCTTTGTTTAATTTTACGCAGACACGTTTTGTAAGATGGTGATTGATAAAGAGTTCGAAAGGGATATAGTTATTGACGACAAAGAACTAACGAAAGATGATAAGGGTGATTCATCAGACAATATTGATCTGCCTATTCCAATAAATGATGGCACTTGTTAGGTCACCATGTTAAGCATATTCAACCATAGATCTAATAGAAAAAAATAGAATAGATGAAGAGAGATTTAGAGATTTAGAGAGAGAAAGTTAGAGAGAGAGAGAGAGAAAGAGAGATGGAAGGAACTCTATGAATATGATGTAATGGAAATTGTTATTGCAATAGAGAACCAACACCTCAAATGAGGTCTTACATAAACTATATATAGGGAGTCCAAGGGTCACTAGACCCTTCTTAACAATATTACATAATTGGCCCTTGGACTTCCACATGTTGTGACATTACATCTTAAACTTTCATAACTAAATGATTAAATTAAGGAACTCTTGAAAGATGAAATGGAAATTGTTATTGCAATAGAGAACCAACACCTCAAATGAGGTCTTACATAAACTATATATAGGGAGTCCAAGGGTCACTAGACCCTTCTTAACAATATTACATAATTGGCCCTTGGACTTCCACATGTTGTGACATTACATCTTAAACTTTCATAACTAAATGATTAAATGTAAAACATGATAAATCTAACATAGCAACTGATGAGTGCTCAAACACTCATCATTTTTGGTCAATTCTGAAACGCAAAACATCTGAAAACGCGCAAAATCACATCAAAATGATGAAAATATCCAAGGATCGTGTTTTATATGTCTCAAATGCAAAATGTTTAAAAACAAATGAAAAATGAGCAAAGTTTGCAGAATTGGCAGTTTTAGTCCCCCAACTTTCTAAAATTGGCAAAACTAGTCCCTGGAATTTGAAAATGTGGAGTTTTATCATTCAAGGTCCTTGGAATGTTTTAAGTTGTCAAAATTGGTCCTTGAGTGAATTTTTGGGCAAATGGCAGAGAAGGTCCCTAAACTTTGAAAATTGTCAAAAATGGTCCTTGGATGTTTAAAAGTGAAAAAATGGCATTTTTGGTCCTTGGGTTATTCACATATGGAAAGTTTGGTCCTCATGGTTACTTTGGGAAATTTACATTTCAGGCCCCTTGAATTTCAGCATGTTCCACTTAATATCCTTGGGCTTAATCCAATACATAACCAAACGAACCCTTTTTATCATTTAACCCAAAACCCATTCCACCCTTATAACTCCCTTCCTAAAACCCAATCCACAAGGCCCAACATACCCCAGCCCAAATCCCTTTAATAATAAAAACCTCAACCCACGTTTTATTACTCCCCACCCCGTTTATTTTTCCCAGTCAAATAGTCAAACCAATCCTCCCCCTCCTTCTTCACCCCACGTGCACTGTACCACTTCCATCACCTCCTCCATACCTCCACATCATATACACCTTTTCTTGTCCCCTTGGTCTCAACAACCTTCCAAAATGCATTTATTGTTCTTAAAATCCTCCAAGTAACCAAAGAAGCAGTTGTGACTTTTTGGCGCCAAATCCATTTGAAGGGTCAAGATGCAATCTTAGCCATCCAACGGCTCAGAATTGTGCTGGGAAAGGTCGTAGAAGTCAAAGAAACCCTAATTGGGTGCTATAAGAAGAACAAGAAGGAGAGGCAGCAAGGGATATATAACTTAGTATTTTTAGCTCGTTTTTAGTTAACTCTTTAAAATTATTGTATTCTAAAGTTTTTTAGTGTTGAATTAAGTAATCTTAGTGTATTGTAACTCTTTTTCATCAATCAAATTCCAGTTTAATTTATAAATTCGAATTGTGCAATTTTCCCTCAATTTTCATTTTATGGTTTAATGTTTACAATTGTTGTTGTTATGGACTTAGTTAGTAAACTTAAGCACCCAGGAAGCTTATAAAAGCTTCTAGTAACTTTAAAATTCAGTTTAGAATCAAAAATCAAAAATACCACAAAAATACATAAAATACAAATTAATTCAAAAATTAGTGGTGATGGTGATCCAAGCTGGAGCAGGGTGAATTGTGGATGGCCTTGGGTTAGTGAACCTGTGGGGGTTCTATAGGTAGTGGTTTGGATCTTAGTTCTTGGTTTTTGCTTGGGCTGCTCAGTTGTAAGCTTGTTCCCACTCTTTTCATTTCAATTTCTTAGTAGTGTAATCTGAGTAGTTTATGTGTTTTTGTGTTTGTTTGTGGTCAATTAGTCATAATCAAGCTTAAAAACTAGGAGTTGTTTGTTGAAATTCAAAGTTGTCATAGGAACACTTGTTCACAGTTTAATACCAATTGTGCTTAATCCTTGTTTTCTGCTTGTGTTATTGCTAGTTCATGCTTGTGTGATCAATTTTAGTGATAATAAGTAGGATTGAATCTGTGTTGGTGATTAAATGACCTATCCTCTTTGAAAATAAAAATCTAGGCAATTTTAAGGAGTGTTTGGTATTACTTGTATTTCTAAGTTACATTGTGTTGTGGCTCTGAATTTTACTTGTTTCTTGCATCTTTGGTCTAACTTAGATCTTAGAAACCATAAAAACCAGTCCTTGTGTGAGAAAAAGTCAAAATCATCTTATACCATAATCATTCAGTTAACTGTGGGAATTTGAGGATTTTCCACACTCATTCTGGTTACAAGAGTTGTTAAGTTAGTATAATTTCACCTCATTACATCTTAAAACATCATTTCTAGTGAGCTAGATTGAATCAAAATCCATAAAAGTCAATGTTTTAAGTTTTCTCAAAAAAGTCAAATCTCACTTGAGCAGTTTTTAAATAAAAATTGGAATTTCATGTAGGGCTCATTAGTTGGAATTGTGATTTGTGATTTTGGATTCTTGATGTTGGGTTGGTAGTGCTTCTATAGTATTTTTGGTAAATTTTTGTTCTGCTTGCAAAGTGCTTATTTGTGCTTATCTTTTGGCTTGTTTTCTACAAACCTCCCCTGCACCACAGATTCTATCTAGATTCATAAGCTCTCAGTTAATTGTTAGTTGCTTCCTAGCTTGTGCCATTTGTTGTTTAGTATAGCCCTACTGGTGTATTTGATGGTTGAGTTTTCATATTCCATGGATTGCTTATTTATTATGCTTATTTGCTTAATGCCATTTCACCAAACAACACCCTACACTGAGTCATCAGTGTAGGCATCACTTTTACAAGCTCAATCTCAAGCTCATTTCAGAACTTCAGCTTATGAGTTTTGGATCTTTGTGAAGCTCATCCACCATTCTCAATGGTTCAAAGCTTATTTTGAACTTTGCAGCTTATTTGATAAGCCTGCAAGTAGCTTTTAGTTTTGTCCATCTCTCTACATACTCTGAGTAGTCAGTTTATTTAGCATTTTTCATAAGCTCCCCATAAGCTCTTTAGTGGGCCCCAGTGTGAGAGTTTTAGCTTTTTGGAAACCCCATCAAGCCAACTTATCATATCCAAGCTCAGTTTTGGCTTTTGACCTTTTGCCCTTAGCTAAATTAGGTCTACAAAACCCTTGCAGACCTGTTTGTTTGACAAGGGTAATTGGAAATTGCTTATTTGCTTATCCAAGCTTATTCAGTGCTAATTTCTTGTTTCCTTTTCTCATTTCCAGTTCACTTATCATAGTTGCATCTTATTTTTCCTTGGTTCCTAGTTAAACAGCTTATTTGAGCTTTTGGATATCAAGTTGAGCCAAAAGCTCAACAGCTTATTCCATAAGCTCATTTCTTGTTCACTTTTCATCTCTAGAACTTTTGTCTTCATTAAAGTTTCACTTTTACAGTAGTTTAACATTTCTCAAAAAGAAAAATCCAAAAATAATCACTTTTAA
>LBNU01035482.1:29125-40034 GCA_014162995.1 Artemisia annua
TAAATCTAGTTTATTTAGTAATTAATTAATAGTAATTAATTAAAAGGTTAAATAAATAATTTTCTTTTTTCTAAAATTTTCTTTTATCATTAGGTTTGTAAAAATATAATTCTCATAACCGTAGGCTTCGTATTGCTTAATATTCACTTTTTATTTTGCGCGTATACGTTATTTTAAACGCGCGTTTTTAAGTTTTAACACGTTTTAGGTTAAATTGGCTTTACGTTTTTACTAATTTAGTTTATTTCACTTGTTTTCACTTTTATTTCCTTAGAGTAATCATCTCAAACCCTTTCCTGTCCAAATTCACCCGATCACAATTCGTTTACGAATACCATTCACACCTCGTCGGGACATAACGACCCGGGGATATTCTATACTCCTTGGTTTAGTATTGGCTCAATTGTTTGACTTTAGTTGACCAAATCTTTGGTTGATTTCAGTTGACTGTTTCAGAGCCAATCAAATTTTGGCGCCGCTGCCGGGGAGGTTGTGCGCGTATTCTAAACAATTTGCAGATTAGTGATCTTTGGATATTCACTCATTGTATATTTCCCATCTTTGTTCATATTTTCACATAAAAACAAAACGAATCGTAAAATTTTATCATTTCAGATTACTCAGGGATTACTTAGTGTGATCTACGAGGAAACGATTTTGTTTTTCAAAACGATTTCCAAAAACATTTTAATTCAGTTTTCAACGAACACAAAAAAAAAACCCAAAAAGATTTTCTTTCTTATTTTTATAAAATGTTTTCCAAAAATACCAAAAATATCCTTCTTCACCCTCCTACCCTTTTGATTCTCCATTTCTTACCCTCTGTAAACCTTTGATTCTTTTCTATGTCGTATCCACACCATTTTGGTTGCCAATGGTGTGGTGGTCCTCATAATGGTGAGAATTGTCCCGGCTGTAGCATGGTAGAGTCAGGAGATGGGTCTGTCTATAACCAAGCTCCCTATCCTTACCATGACACAGCTGATTTATTCTACCAGCCACCACATCATGAGATACAAACATATGCGTATGAATTTTGTGGAGGTCCTTGTGACAAATGGTATTTTTCATAAATTTAATTTTATAATAAATTTCTATTTATTATAATTACTTTGAACGATATATGCATTTTAGCACATTTCTGCACATTTCTGCATGTTTCTGGGAACTGTTTTGTACACTGTAGCTTACAGTGACTACTGAAAAAGTTTATTTTCGTCAGTAAACACAAATTAATCCATTTCGGAGAGTTTCTCAGTATTTTCTGAAAAACAACGCCGCACGCGAACCGACATCACAGTAACTATGAAAAAGGTCAAGTAAATATATTTTTGAGTCAGTAAACTCATTTTATTACTTTTCTGACAAAACCGTGGCTAAAAACTTTAGTTTACGTATTCGTGTCCAAAAACGTCAAACCAGGACGTAACGGTTACATTTAAGCTTAAACCGACACACGATATACCAACACGGGACAAAAACTATAATACTTCTCCCCCCTTGGATCCCAACCGGCCACCTATAACCCCCCACCAACCAAAGAATCATCTTTTCACCCTTTTATCCACTAAACTTCTTATAATCCAAAATACACTCTATTAACCAAATATAATATCCAAACTATACTATTAACTAGATAAACCTATGTCTCAACATTCTCTATTTCTTTCTTCTTCTTCTTCTTGGCCGGCCACAAAAAACACACAAACACAAAATTCTCTCAAATTTTTGGAAGATCAAGATCATTGGGTTTTATATACAAGTGTTTTAGGTTAATTATAAGCTAATTTGGGTTAAATTGGAAGTCATTTGGGTCTCTCTTGTTCCTCCTAGCCACGTTCACATCCAAACCCTTTGTAAGGATCATCAAACTTTTCTAATCTTGTTTATTTCATGTTTTTATGATGATCTAAGGTGTTACCAAGTGCTAAATACATATATTTTGTTAAGTTGACAAGTTTATATATATACATCTTGCATGCATGTAAACTTTACTCCATTAAATGCTACTAGTTCTTAAGTGTATTTCTTGCTTGTGTGGTAAATATTGTTGCTTGTGGTATTAATTTGGTGGTACAAATGTGAGTTACACTAATTACGCGAGTTTAAGACGATATATACACTTATATGTGTATATATATATTTCGGCTAAAATAAAAATAAGAAATTATTGGGGTTTTGAAAAATATAAAATTTTGGCTCAAGTGGTGAATTGGTGGAAGTTTTAGTTGAAGGATTATAATTAATTACCTATTTAAGTAACCTTAACTAATTATAAATAATTAGTTAAAAATGTGATTTTTGGTGAAATTTATTTTATATAGTCGAATTACATTATTTTTAGTTGAGTAAAAATAATATTGACTAAACTTTGTGTTTTAAGGATTAAACATAATTAAAAATGTTAATTATGTTTAATTATAAAGGATATATATAGATTTAACAAATAAATTGGTTATTGGGCCAATGGGCCCAATGAGCCCAATTTTGAGCTCGTTGGCAGTTGGGCCGAGCCCAAGGAGTAATTGTCCAACTTTGACTTTTTGACCAAAAATTATTATCGGACGTATAAAAATTAAATTCGATATATAACGATATATTAAACGTAACTAAAACCGTATTATATAGTTTTGGGCTAATATTGGGTTAACGGGCCCAATAGTGAAATTTAAGCCCAATAAATATTTCGGATGACGAAAACGAGTTTTTACATATATTTGGACATACGGAGATTATTTTTATAACGTAGAACGGATTAAAAACGATAACTATATATATAACGAATAATATAGTTATTACGTACTAAATTCTACGTATAAGGTGACTAGTAGACTATTTGAGAAATTGCAACACTTGAGAAAATGGAAACGTTTAACAAACAAACGGGTCATGCCCAAATTTCTAAAAATTATAACACTTAGAGTATTTTACAAAATACTTACCTTTATATATACTTTTCTAAATTTCAAGTATATATATATATATTATAAGGACTTAATATTTGATTATATTATAAATAATAAAATATATTTATAATATAATACTTCTTCACAAATATAAATTTCATAAATGTTTCTCGAGTATATTTAATTAATTATAAACTAAATTAATTAAATATTTAAGTACTACTATTATACTAATTAATATATATATATATAAACTAATTATATATATATTACTAAGTACTAAGACGATGAATGCGATAAACGGATGTTCCGTTATACACCTCCACACCATTCACCATCGCCACGAGCCATTGAAACGAGCTATTCTAATGAATTACTTTTGAAACGTACGTACCACACAACAAGCAAGAAATACACAAGCACATGGTAACACTTAACGTAAAAACCTTTTTTTTTTTAAAAAAGAGTGGAACACTTAACGCATGAACGTTGTACTAAGACATACCCTACTTACCTAGGTCGCGTGTCGGAGCGGTTGCACTATTTACTTATTGACTAGCGGATTGCTATCTTTTATGGTGAGTTTATAGCCCCATTTTCTTATAAGTACTGTTTTATAAACCTTGGGGTGAGAAACATGCAAAACTGTTTTCATGGACCGAAAACTGAACTTGTTTTTATACACTAGTATGCGGAAACCTAAGTTTGCTTGAATCCCATTTGCCCATTATCAACACCGTCAATTCCTGCTGGGAAACGCGTATGTTATAAATAGATCTATTGAGGGTGACTCCTCCGTTCGGTTGGCCGTACTGTGGTCAAGGCCCGAACGTATACCATGACGACCTTTCGCCGAGTGACTGGGGATTATCACTCGCGGGCACTTTATTATATTTAATGCTTTTGGCATTCTTGTCTAGTTCGGTGGTTGAGCTTAGTGTTGCATACGGGTTTAGTGTATACTTGCTGATTATTGCTATGGTCCATATGTGCTATTTAATTTAAACCTATAGACTCACCAGCGTTAGCTGACTTTTAGCATGTTTTTCAGGTGCTTAAAGTATGATTATGTTGATGGCAGTGCATGGCGAGGTCATAAGAATCTTAAGTGTTTTTACACAAGCGTTACTCTGAAAACAATGGGACAGTCGTGTAACTGGGCCTTATTTTATAAAACTTGAACTTATGTATTACATTTGACTTAAAAATTATGTAATATAATTTAACGGATTTCTACTCCGTTCTCTTTATCTTGTGTTGTGATTCCTAATTCGTAGCACCCCAAATGCTTGTATGCTTCCGCGAATCTATATTTTTGGGGGTGTTACAGATTGGCATCAGAGCCTAGGTTATAGAGAACTAGGTAAATTAAAAACCTAAACTATAACCATTTTTATAAAAACGCTTCTTATGACCGCCAGATGCCTGTCTACTTCGTTTGCCATGATTTATATGAGCTTTGCTTTATATGTTTAAGTGTTATACTGTACTGTTAGTATTTACTTAACATATATAATATAAGTATTTTCTTTATACTTACACATACCGCACCGTATTTGTCACAGACCATGTCTCGTCAGTTCGATGTTGTGGAGCCTATATTATCCGTTGGACACTCATCTCCTTCCCGTCAGCCAGTTTCATTTGCGGATAACCCGCTTATGGAAGTTATCAGTGCTGCTACTCAGTCCACACACACAGCTCCAGCATCAGTTTCACCATTTTTACCTCGCTTTGCTTCAGCTCATCGTTCATCTCCTGCTCACTACTCACTCTCACAGCATGATCAGAGTACTTCAGCTGCTGAGACTTCTACCATTCAGCGTACAGCTCGCATGTCAGTACGTCCGAGTGATCAGACTATCAGACTTTCATCTTTGATATCACCACATCTGAGGTCTCGTTATGGTTATACGGATACCTCTACTCCATCTCCAGTTCATTCACCAGTTTCATCTCCAGATTATTCTCCGCCACGTCAGCGATTACAGAGATCTGTATCATCTTATTCTGATGAGGATGAGGATCCGATGGAGGATCCAATGGAGGATCCAGCAGTTGATTCAGTATAGGTTCAGGTTGAGACAACACCGGTTGAGCCTACTGCTGGTGATATGCAGATTGATGGTGAGTTAGGGAGGGATGTGCCATCTAATGGCAAGGGTGTTATGGAGGATTTTCAGGGTGTATTTGAGATCGGACAGAGCTCCAGGGATGCTCAGGTACAGAGTTCAGGGGTTGCTCAGTGGGTAGACATTCCATGTGTTACAGTTCAGGCCGCCAGTCCAGAGTATACTCCGTCGACACCTCCATTCGTGCCACCTGTTTCACCGATACCTTCCCCACCATCCTCATAGGCAGTATCCCTACATCCAGATTCACCAGATATGGGTGAGGAGCTGACTGCCATACAGGAGATACATGTGCAGTTAGCTAATTAGGATTTATTGTTGGAGGTTCATTCTGATCAGATTCAGAGGTTGGAGCAGTCTGACCGCCTGCAGAGGATAGAGAGGCATGTTGGTACGATTGACAGGGCTGCTTGTGTATTGTTTGAGGAGTTGTATGGTGATCGTAGGGAGAGAGTTAGACTCCAGGCTAGATTTGAGGCTTTTGAGAGGATGCATGGTAGAGAGCTCGGAGTGTTGGGAGCTCAGGTGAGGGACTTGAGGAGTGGTCATCACCAGACTTATAGGATGCCTGGTAGAGCTCGAGGTTCTGAGCGTGCTCAGTGGCAGAGGATTGAGACTGCTGAGTACATGATTGGAGCAGTGATGGCAGAGAACGCCGAGCTCAGACTTCGTGTGACTCATTTGGAGGCTGCCATTGGAGGGATGACAGCAGCATTTGATCAGATGCGTGCCGAGCGCGATCGTTCTTAGTTTAGTTTCGTAGGATCTTGTATTTTCCACTAAACTGATGAGTCATCAGTTAGTGACGACATTCTAAACTAGCTTGTAATTTTGTGAACTTCAGATTTGATTTATGAATACAACAAGCTTAGTTTATCTATTTGATTGTTCGTTTCCCCTATTTGTTGACTTTACCCTTGCATCTTGTCTATGATATTTACATATTCATGTGACATTCTTATCCATACACAAGATCTCATTTATCGCCATCTTTTGTGATGCAGATAAATGGTACCTCAGTGAAAGTCAACCAGATCTACTCGAGGAAGAACTGCTAACCCACCGACTCCAGCGAGAGTTGCGCGAGGCAGAACTGCGGAAAATGCCATTCCGGCAAGGGCTACACGTGGAAGAGTTGCTGAGGATGCAGTCCCACCCAGGACCGCGACAAATACGCCAGCAGTGAACCATGCCACACTTGATCAGCTAGTCAGTGATCGAGTAGCCGCCGCACTCGCTGCAGCAAACAACTCAACAACTAACACTGAAACTTCAAGACCACCTACCAACAATCGTGGCTGTTCCTACAATGAATTCAAGAAGGTGATGGAAGGAGGATTCAGAGGAACGGAGGGAGCCATTGGATTGTTGAGATGGATTGAGAAGTTAGAGACTGTGTTTCATATCAGTTGCTGTAGTGAAGAGAATCGGGTTAAGTACGCATCTTTCACTCTCATGGATGCTGCTTTGACCTGGTGGAACAACTACAAGAAGTCAGCTGGTATTGAGGTTGCTTATGCCATGTCGTGGGAGAGTTTCAAGGAAATGGTACTCAGGAAGTACTGCCCACGTAATGAAGTGATGAAGTTGGAAGTTGAATTCTGGAATTTGAAGGTACAGAATAACAACATGGCTGCTTATAACCAGAGGTTTCAAGAGCTAGTGTTGTTGTGCCCAGAGATGGTTTAGACTGAAACCAGATTGCTTGAGAGGTATGTGGGAGGATTGCCTCAGTCAATTAAGGGAAGTGTGACTACTTCCAAGGCTAAGGATCTGCATGAGACCATGGAAACAGCCAACAAGCTGATGGACCAGCTGTTGGAAGAAACTCCAGAGAAGAGCACTGACCACAAGAGAAAGTGGGAAAATCATGCTAGGAGTAACAGTGGTCACTCTCAGCACAAGAAGCAGAATGTAGTGAAGGCATATGCAGCTGGTACATCTGAGAAGAGAGGGTACGTAGGGGACGCACCTCTCTGTAACCGCTGCAAGCTACATCATCGTGGAGAGTGCACAGTTAAGTGCCGTAATTGCCAGAGAGTGGGGCATATGGCCAAGAACTGTCGGTCTAGATCCCTAGCTACTGCTCAAGCTGCACCACCCAACAACCGTAAGGCAGAGGTAACCTGCTTTGGTTGTGGTGAGAAGGGTCACTATAGGAGTGAATGCAAGAAGCCCAGAAATCAAGGAAATGGTGGTAACAACCAGATGACAGCTGGTAGTGTTGAGAATCAGGGCAATGGAGGAGGAGCTACTGCCAGAGTTTATGCTGTTGGCAGGAGGGAAGCTCAGAACGACCCGAATGTGTGACGGGTACGTTCCTTTTAAATAATCGCTATGCATCGATTTTGTTTGATACGGGAGCAGATAGAAGTTTTGTGTCGATTGCATTTAGCTATTTACTTGGTATTGCCCCGACCACCTTAGATAACATCTTTGACCTAGAATTAGCTAATGGGAATCTAGAGAGAGTAGATACCATTATAAGAGGCTGCACTCTGAACTTGCTAAATCACCCTTTCAATATCTGTAACACCCCCAAAATTTAACCATGACAGTGGAAGATTTTTATAATTTACAGCGGAAGACTTTTTTAAAATAACAGCGGAAGACTTTTAATTTAACAGCGAAAGACTTTAATTTAACAGCGGAAGACTTTTGGGTGTTACTTCGAGGATCTTTTCACAATCACAAAAAAACAACACAAAGTGATGTTTAAAAGTTTACTTTATTTCAAAATACCATTTATTAAGATGTTCACATTTCGACAACACATTTATTATAAAACAAAGTATTTGTTTAAGTCCATATGCCCACTCCGTACCTTCATAATTCTTCTTGTTTAGTTCCTGAGATAAACATGCTAAAAGTCAACATAAAGTTGAGTGATATTCATAAGTTTGAAAGTTAAACAGTTGAACACAAGATATAGTCATTTATTGCAAACGTATGCAATCAAACAAGTTGAAAAGGATTCACATATACCCGTTATTACATTAAGCTCATGACACACAACGATTTGACAGCCAATCATATTTAAAAATATGATGCAATATAATAATAATATGCCCTCAAGATAGGTCTTTGCCAGTAAGCTATGTCATCAAAATAATGTGCGTTTGGTAGTTTTCTCCAACGACCAAACGGGGATTGTCAGTCCCAAATAGATCTATTCACAGTTATTTACGTTCACTCATCAAGTGATTAAGGTTCATGATCGAGGGTCTTTTGGCAATAGCTACTTAAGCAATAATAACGGTCAGCCGGTATATCAATACCAAAATAAAAGACTTGTGTTCGGTTTTTAAGCATGTATCCCCCCCACATAAAACAGTTAAAAAGTGGGCTATGAACTCACCTCAGTAGTACAGTTGTATCGTAATCTCAACAAAGCAAGGAAACGGCTTCACACACAACCTAAAAGATAATGCAAGTTTCAGTTGATAGTCTAAGTCCGGTTTTATCGTGAATAATAGTTATTTAGTCATGAACAAATCTCGTGTTTGTTTAAATGCTTAAAGTTCAAAAAAAAAGTTATATATAAATATAACTTGTAAGTACATTGATCGATGATTGACGGAAAGTTATCATAATTAAGTCACATGAGGAATCACGAATAAAGAAAATATAGTATGTTTCGTTATATATCATTGATATTAATTATATAACGTATAGAAAAACTTATTCCGTTCTTTAATCCTGAATACACGTTCATTTATATAAACAATATTATTTTTATAAAATAATATTTGCAGAAAAATCCTTCATGTTTTACCAAAGTTACACTTTTAACGTTAACGAGTATAATTTTTACACCGTTAGTCCCAAGTTAACGGTTGTTTCATTTTAAGTCCAAAAAGTATTACATTTACATTTCTTACTTCCATGTTTCAATATTTACAGTTTCCAGCTCATAAAAACAGTTTTTGACAGTTTGTACCCAAAGTTTGCAAGTTTTACATTTTTAGTCCTCGGTTATGAAAGTTTTGCAATTTTAGTCCAAAAATCACCAAATTCAAAGTTTAACATTTTTATATTTTCAATAAGCTCAGTAGGTTCAAAATAATTTATTTCAACTGCTTATTAGCTTAATAAGTGCTTAAAATAACAAGTGGGCCTTAACGAGACATAAACAAGGCCCGTTAACAATTTGAGATCCATTGGGCTTACAAGACCTTTGGGCCTGACATTGGACTCATTTTTATAGTACAAAAATGTTACAAGCAAGCTTGTGTGACCAGCTTATCGAATAAGCTAGAAATAAGCTTAACGGGCTAATGAGCCCATAAGTTAGCTCATGAAAACAATTTTGGTAGGTTCAAATGGGGTCGAGTATACTGCTTATATAAGCTCATAGGTTCGAATAAAAAGTGTTCCTCAATTGTTCACCAAGGTGACAATGAGGTCGAGCAATAAAATGTATATGTTATGTGTCGAAATAGAGTTTAACGAGGCCAAACCAAACGTTCCAAATTCATTTCTGAAACAGTTTCTAGGTCAAAAATATTCTAAGTCTAGACCACTTAGAAATGTGTCGAGATAATTGGTTAAACGTTATTGTCTGTTTCAAAACTTTGTTATTCTCATTAGTTTGGGTAATAAACATTATATATGTCGAATAAAAAATACATGTTGCGTTTTTAGATTTCAAAATAAATGGACAAGAAACTCGAATGAAATGAAAAGAAATATGAACAAGAGTATTTCCATTTCTCACCTCACCTTAGGGGTGGAGTAAAATGGTACGTATGGATGAAGTTGGTACGAAGGATCAACACAGCTTGGTACACGACCTTCCAAAAGTTCAAAACGAGCTAATGTGGTACTCCTTGGTTCACTTCTACACTTCGTACAATGGGCAAAAGGTTCGTCCCAATTCGACTTGAAATCTTCACGTATGATAGTTATTTGGTACGTTTATGTGTGTGTGATTAGTTGAGGTTTGCATGGGGAGTTATAAGGGCTCATGAAATGTCAAGATAAGTGATAGAAGCCAAGGGGATGGTGTGTTGGCTCGTATTCATGTGGTGGCACCTCCATTTCATCCAATCGCAAGTAAACATGACAAAGGAATGTGTCAGTGATCTCCTATTCATTCCTGACACTTACAAGATGCATAGTGTTCATTTGGTTGTCATTGGGGAGCATGGGAGGCTCGTAGGAAAATGGTGACACGTTTCTAGTTATCTTGTACAAACGAGTTGGTGGCTTTACTTTGGCTAGAATTTAAGTAGTAAACGAATGATTCAAGGATCAAGGTTTGTTGTTCTTGATTGTTTGCTTGGTAGTGAATCAAGATATGTGAAGATGTGTTAGTGTTATGTGTTGAAAACAAAAGAAACAAGGGCGTTTCTTGGCTATGGGACTCGTCGGGTACAATGAAAGAAAAGAAAAGAAAAAAAATAATAATAAAACTAGGGGTGTGTTTGGGCTCAAAAGCCTGGTGGGCTTGTGTTTGGTTTCGGCCCAGCAAGAAAACATGGGTCCGTTTGGTGTAGTAAATGGGTTTAAGGCCCAATGGGTCACGTAGGCCCATTTAGTAAGTTTCACGGGTTGGGTTACGATCCAATAATATTAGTGAGTGATCTTGGGAATTTTCGTAGGCTCGGGAAATATATAAATAGTACACGGTAATTAAACAAAACGTATATTTATATAAATATAAACGTTTAAAATATATTCGCGATAATTAGACTATCTAGGTTTGTGTGCAAGCATCGTTCCTAGGTAAATGATCATTTCACAATGTCATAGAGATTCACATAATACGTCATCCATAAAAAAAAATTTTGTCACTCGTAAAAAGGGATATTTAAATAACGGAATACCTTTATTCCAGTTTACGTATTTACTAATCGTACGGGAATTTAC